>CALYLW010000443.1:0-109171 GCA_944989445.1 Ampullaceana balthica | reverse complement strand
TTCGAGGTATCTCTTGTAGTTGGTCTTCTGGCTGGTAATGTTCCGTACTGGGACTTGCTAGGCCTCGTCTATCAGAAAATCCGCTGATACGTTGATCGTTGCCCTGTCTGCCCGTGTTCGTCGCTGGTTGATCGTCGTTGTGCTGTTGTAAGACGTATGCCCTACGATGGATACAGTAGTCTGTATCAGAGGCGCTGTACTGAAAAGTACAGGCGCACATACCGCTGTGCTGATGTGGTTCCGTCCCATCTCTCGTAGTGTTTGGCGGTGCTAGGCAATCCAGAGACAATTCGGGCCCCCATGTTAAGTCTCTATGTTTAGGTGGATTGTACCTTGCTCTCCGCTACACACAACATACACAAGAGATGACACAAGTCTGTGTAACGATGCAATGTTTATTCTACTATAAACAACTGTACAACTGGCTGTCTTGCCTTGACATAAAATACATCTATATATAACGGCTGTATGCTCAAGCATGCCCTCGGTCCGACCCGACCGCTTCTGGGCGACGTTAAACTCAACTCTGTTTTACTGCAACCCTGCAGCTCCCCGGTCTATCCTGACCGGTCTGACCGCACAACACTGTGCGAACTACACAGCTTTCTGCCACACCCCGCACTCGTCTCGACTACTCTCTTATATACCCCCCAACTGGTCTCAACTGACCCTGGCGTGTCCTCTGGTCATGTCCCTGACATATCCCGTGTGACCAGAAGTTCACTCAGACATCACTAGACATTATTCACGTGATAGGAGTTCATACCCGTCAACAACGCCTTGACCCGACTCCAACACTGGCTCACAACAATCTCACCACAATCATTCGCAGTGATTCTCATACCCTGACAGACAGTCTGGCTTCTATCTTCGCTTACTTGTGCTTCTGTATTAACATAACATTTACATCTCTTTCATTGTAGTTTTTCAATCTTTTAGGATTTATTTTTATTTTAAATTAAGTTCTCTTATGTCTGAAATTCTTCTGTTAACCATTAACTTTATGAATTTGAATGTGATTACTATTACTTTTAATCACATCTCTCCTCAATTAATAATACAATCATTTAATTTGGCTAAACAAGAAATATTGCACGAAGCCCAATTAAGTAATTGTTAAAATTGCTTACATCCTCCAAACGAGGCTTTATTCGAATACCGAAAATATTAGAAAACGTTTTTTTTCTTCAAAAAGTGATACTTTCTGTTAGATGTTATAAAATCTTCAAAGAAGTTATGAAGTCTACGATGACCTAATGGTCTTGTGAGATGAATCTCGTGTTATGCTGCCATGGTCTCATAAATATAGACCAGACTCAACATCGAGTCGTCTCGCTGTGTAAACACATCCGACTTAAACATCATGCCGTCCTGTGATATCCACACATCAGATTGACATCATGCCGTCCTGTGATATCCACACATCAGACTGCAAATCATGCCGTCCTGTGATATCCACACATCAGATTGACATCATGCCATCCTGTGATATCCACACATCAGATTGACATCATGCCATCCTGTGATATCCACACATCAGATTGACATCATGCCGTCCTGTGATATCCACACATCAGATTGACATCATGCCGTCCTGTGATATCCACACATCAGATTGACATTATGCCGTACTGTGATATCCACACATCAGATTGACATCATGCCGTCCTGTGATATCCACACATCAGATTGACATCATGCCGTCCTGTGATATCTACAAATCAGATTGACATCATGCGGTCCTGTGATATCCACACATCTGTTTTAGGAGCTTGTCGCCCTAAACAAACCTCGTGCTTCTATGAAAGAACATCGAGTCGTCTCTTAGTTCTACTAATGTTACTTTACAATACTCAGATTACAGAAAAGAACTTTTGTTTTAGTATATATGTTCAAGGACAACATTTGACACAGATTAAACAAAATGTGTTTGTTCTTTATCTATGCATAGACCCCAGTGTTACTTGTTTTTAAAATCTGAAATATTCAATACAATAACAAGAGAGAGAGAGAGAGAGACAGAAAGACAGAGAGAGAGAGAGAGAGAGAGAGAGAGAGAGAGAGAGAGAGAGAGAGAGAGAGAGAGAGACAGGTAGAGAGAGAGAGCTGCATTTAAACACATAACTGCCGCTAAACATATATTTCCCACTAAACACATAACTGCATTTAAACACATAACTGCCACTAAACACATAACTGTCATTAAACACTTCACTGCCATTAAACACATTAGTGACATTAAACAAATCACCGACATTAAACACATACCTGCCATTAAACACATCACTGATATTAAACGCATCACTGCCATTAAACGCATCACTGCCATTTAAAACTTCACTGCCATTAAACACATCACTGCCATTAAACACATCCCTGACATTAAACACATCACTGCCATTAAACGCATCACTGCCATTTAAAACTTCACAGCCATTAAACACAACACTGCAATTAAACACAACACTTCCATTAAACACATCACTGACATAAAACACATCACTGCCATAAAAACGCATCACTGCCATTTAAAACTTCACTGCCATTAAACACATCACTGCCACTAAGCACATCACCGACATTAAACACTTCACAGCCATTAAACACATCACTGCCATTAAAAACAAAACTACCTTTTAACATTCTTTCTCGATTTCTTGACTGCATCTGTTGCACGTGTCTGTCCGTGCTGAAATCTATGCATCCTCCCTGCCGACTTCAAGACTCCTAATTTTTCATTACTTCAATTTTTTCATTTGTTTATTTAATTTTCCGCTACATTAAAATGTGTTACCGTATATGTTTATAGCTATATTTTGGTGCGTATCTATCATATGTATATGTACTTGTGAGTGTTTGTGTGTTTGTACAAATAATACACATATTATTTTGAACGAAATCTTGTAATTTGCATATTTACCGTAAATTATAATTTGGTGTACGGATATGTCTCTGTTGTTTTTAATTTATAATTTATGTTACATAAAAGACCTGGCAGATATTTAATGTATTGTTGTATGATGTGTTATAATTCAATTCATGCATTCAGTTCGGGGCATATGATGCATTTTGGTAACGCTCCATCCGCGTCCCTTACGGACCACTCTCTTTTGAAGTGGGTCCATTTTAAGAGTTATTGTTTATTTAGGGACCAGTACAAGAGAAGTTGTTTATTTAGGGCCCATTACAAGAGAATGTGTTGTTCTTTTACTTGCCATTTCAGACCAAACTCACGGGTACGGCTTCAAGGCAAAAGAGAATCCATTTACCCTCCCCTCCCCCACGTGACTGTTTGATATATAAATTAGTTGTCCGATTCAAGCCAATTGATGATATTAAGGAAGCACCGGCAACTTAATTATTTAAAGCACTATTCCATAATCTTCAAAAGACCAAAGCCACCATTCTGTACTCTACAAAAGACGAACGCCACCATTCTGTACTCTACAAAAGACGAACGTTACCATTCTGTACTCTACAAAAGACGAACGCCACCATTCTGTACTCTACAAAAGACGAACGCCACCATTCTGTACTCTACAAAAGACGAACGCCACCATTCTGTACTCTACAAAAGACGAACGCCACCATTCTGTACTCTACAAAAGACGAACGCCACCATTCTGTACTCTACAAAAGACGAACGCCACCATTCTGTACTCTACAAAAGACAAACGCCACCATTCTAATACTTTATGAGTCCAGTAGACTTAAACCGTCTAAGTTCTGTCTCTCGTCTCTTCTATGTGTGGTTATTTTACTAAGTGGTATAACATTCTTTGTTTCCACAAGTAAACTAGTTGCAATATGTAAGTGTAGAGACTAAGTGCGCTCCCTTCATCGTGAATAGCAGTGCTTCTCAAACTTTCTAGTATAGCGGACAGGCAGTAATATTTTCCAATGCACCAGGGACCGGTGCCCTGTTTTCCCTGCACTAACACATTTTTCTGTCCTTTTTTTGGATAACTTCTGCGGAACTGCAGCGGATGACCCACGGAACGGCACCGGTCCGCGGACCTCCACTTTGAGAAGCACTGGTGTATAGGACAAATTAATATTGAGTTGGGGTTAACTTGCGATTTTAAAAAATATATATATTTATACAGAGACAAACGTCTCGTTATCGCATTTCGGGGTAATCTGGGGTAATCTGGGGTAATCTGGGGGGTATAGTGGGAGTAATGTGGGATATTGTGGTGGTAATAGCACATCGGCGGCAACACCATTCAACAAGCTGTTGGAGGTAATTTGATTTTTGTTTCTTTTTTGCCCTCGCAATTTTGTGGCAAGTGTCAGCACACCTTTCTAGTTTACGCCATACTGTCTTTTGCTATTTCATCAGCGTCGAATTGTTGACTAATGAGTTCTGTAAATTTAATGTCTTTCCAGTTACACGAATTGTATTTTATATCATTATTTTTAAAATATATAAAACTTTTTTAATTCAGAATTTGTGTTTGTTTGTTTGTTTGTTTGTTTGTTTGTTTGTTTGTTTGTTTGTTTGTTTTTTTTTGGTTTTTTTTCAGTTAAATCTGAGACTTAAGTTATTTTACATGTAGATTTCTAGACGAGTAGTTGTGCCGCCCCCCCCCCTCACCTCTTTCGGGGCCGTCCATAACTGACGTCACGTGCCGAGGGGGAAGGGGGTAACGGATTTGTGACGATGTGTTACGAGGGGGAGGGAGTGTTTAAGAAATGTGACGTCACATCAAAACGCACAGCTTTAAATAAAGGTTCCACGTAAATATTTAATTGTTTACTATTTATTTAATGACATTTTCAGTGGCTTCACACGTGTTACGATATTAGAGTGCAGTCTTACACTAAATACATTCTTAAATGGCAAAAAAGTAATTTGCAACATGCTAATTTTCAATTAGAAAATACGGCTTTGGGGGTGGGGGTTCACACTTTTGTGACATCATATTGGAGGGGTGTCTAAGTTTTTGTGATGAGGTGTGACTAGGGGGAAAGGGGAGTAAAAAATTGGCCAAAATTGCGTGACGTCATTCATGGATGGCCCCTTTGTCTTTTCTTGTGAATGAGTCGACCTTTTGTTCTTCTTGTATGCATGTGTGTGTCCATGAGTAAGTGTGTGTGTGTCCGTGAGTGAGTGTATGTGCTTTTAATTAGTACTTACATCTGTTACTTTGTTAGTGAATGCGTGTGTGAGTCCGTGAGTGAGTGTGTGAGTCCGTGAGTGAGTGTGTGTGTGTGTGTCCGTGAGTGAGTGTGTGAGTCCGCTAGTGAGAGTGTGAGTCCGTGAGTGAGTGTTTTTGTGTCCGTGAGTGAGTGTGTGAGTCCGCGAGTGTGTGTGTGTCCATAAGTAAGTGTGTGTGTGTCCGTGAGTGAGTGTGTGTGTGTGTGTGTCCGTGAGTGAGTGTGCGTGTGTCCGTGAGTGAATGTGTGTGTCCGTGAGTGAGTGCGTGTGCGTGAGTGAGTGAGTGTGTGTGTGTCCGTGTGCGTGTCCGTGAGGGAGTGTGTGTGTGTGTCCGTGAGTGAGTGTGTGTGTCCGTGAGTGAGTGTGTGTGTCGTGAGTGAGTGAGTGTGTGTATGTGTGTGTCCGTGAAAGAGTGTGTGAGTCCGTGAAAGAGTGTGTGAGTCCATGAGTGTGTGTGTGTGTCCGTGAGTGAATGTGTGTGTGTCTGAGGTTTCCTTCCAGATGTGCGGCACTGAGAAATCGATGAGTTGGACGACACTTGCCAGGCATCTAGAAGACAGACAGCTAAAATATTGACAAAACAGTTGAGGAGCAAATCATGTATAAGACGCCACTGGCTTTGTTTGTGTGTGTTATAGTTGTTGTGGTTTTTTGTTGTTGTTGTTATGGTTGTTGTTTTTGTAGTTGTTTTTTTCTTCTCTTAGTTGGGGATTTTATTTTTTGAGTGTATTTTTTAAGAATGTTTTGTAAGTGTTAGGGAAAATCAAAGATGTAACGGCCTTGGGAAAACCATAAATATGATCTTACCAGGGTTGTTGTTTTTTGGTAAAAAAAAACCAAGTAACTTATCCTTGTTTGATAAATACGAAATATTAAACTTCCTGAAATGTAAACAAAGTATTTTATAATTATGAATCATCAAATCCTCTTTTTACATCGTTCCCTTTTCCAAACTTAAAATATAAGCTAAAACAATGACGTCATATAATATTTTTTTACGGCGAGAATCTTTAATTTGTAATTATTTTGCGCACCACCTGATGCACACCTTGTATTAAAATATAAGCTCCAACAATGACGTCATAGCAAAGCGTTAGGGATCCAATGATCCATCCAGTGACTTGGACTGTTATATTATTTATTATAACCATACTTTCATGAAAATTGTGGCATACAAATGGTGTCATGAAAATGGTGGCACACAAAAGGTGTCATGAAAATGATGGAATAAAAATGTTGTCATGAAAATGATGGTATACAAATGGTATGAGCTCAGATGTGTAAGAAAAATGACATCGGTTAAAAAAAATCAGAATTAAGCGTATGGTCGTAGATCATTCCTTTGATGGTCACGTGGGTGGTGTCGCGAGCTAGATTCATTACTACACAACCATTGTTGTAATCAGTGAGCAACCAGCTTTATAGTTTAGCAACCAGCTGTATAGGTAAGCAACCAGCTTTATAGTTTAGCAATCAGCTGTATAGGTAAGCAACCAGCTTTATAGTTTAGCAACCAGATTTATAGTTTAGCAACAAGCTGTATATTCGAACAAACAGCTATATAAGTCAGCAACCAGCTTTATAGGTGAGCAAACAGCTGTATAAGTCATCAACCAGCTTTATAGTTTAGCAAACCAGCTTTATAGTTTAGCAACCAGCTGTATAGGTGAGCAACCAGCTTTATAGTTTAGCAACCAGATTTATAGTTTAGCAACAAGCTGTATATTCGAGCAAACAGCTGTATAAGTCAGCAACCAGCTTTATAGTTTAGCAAACCAGCTTTATAGTTTAGCAAACAGCTGTATAATTGAGCAAACAGCTATATAAGACAGAAACAAGCTTTATATGTGAGAAACAAGCTGTATAAGTGATCAACCAGCTTTATAGTTTAGCAACTAGCTTTATAGTTTAGCAACCAGCTGTATATTCGAACAAACAGCTATATAAGTCAGCAACCAGCTTTATAGGTGAGCAAACAGCTGTATAAGTCATCAACCAGCTTTATAGTTTAGCAAACCAGCTTTATAGTTTAGCAACCAGCTGTATAGGTGAGCAACCAGCTTTATAGTTTAGCAACCAGATTTATAGTTTAGCAACAAGCTGTATATTCGAGCAAACAGCTGTATAAGTCAGCAACCAGCTTTATAGTTTAGCAAACCAGCTTTATAGTTTAGCAAACAGCTGTATAATTGAGCAAACAGCTATATAAGACAGCAACAAGCTTTATATGTGAGAAACAAGCTGTATAAGTGATCAACCAGCTTTATAGTTTAGCAACTAGCTTTATAGTTTAGCAACCAGCTGTATAGGTGAGCAAACAGCTATATAAGTCAGCAACCAGCTTTATAGTTTAGCAACCAGATTTATTGTTTAGCAACCACCTGTAGAGGTGAGCAAACAGCTAAATAAGTCAGTAACCAGCTTTATAGGTGAGCAACCAGCTTTATAGGTGAGCAAGCAGCTGTATAAGTCAGCAACCAGGTTTATTGGTGAGCAACCAGCTTTATAGTTGAGCAACCAGCTGTATAAGTCAGCAACCAGCTTTATAAGTGAGCGACCAGCTCTAAAATCTTACCATAGTTATTTATAGGGTCAATGAAGGACACACATACCCATTGAACTTTTAGATACAAGGAAAATCTCCACGACCTCTGACCCCACCGTCTTACGTCATAAAGCTACTGAGCCGGCTTACAGTTGCAGCATTGGGGCTTTGTTGGGTGAACTGCTCTTAATGTTTTATTTGTTTTTTAACATGCACTTGTGAGGCCCATAATTCAATCACTTCAGTTCATTGACTGCGCATGTGTCCAGGTCATCGGGTATTAGAATGGGGTATATTCAACGTAAAGAAAGTCAGTGGAATTATTTGTTTGTTCGTTCGTTCGTTCGTTTGTTAAGAATTTTTAATCAATTATTTCAGAAAACAAAATGATCGCGTTAACTTCCAAAAACATCTCAAACCTTTTTGTTTATTGTACCTACACTTTCCTTTATAAGTTAAGTGCCAAGTTAACGAATGAAAAAAAGCACTCTGTTTTGGTGTCCAATTTTGCCTATATATTAATATTATGCATAACGAAAGGCTGCAACGATACCATATTGGCAGTATTGACAGTGAAACTCTCATTTTATTGATGAGACGACCCCCCTCGCCTCCCCATCCCTACATACTTTTTTTTATTACTGAATTTACTTTCTGGAAAGTTTGGTATTAATACTTTTTGAGGTTGCGTTCCGGTACTTTTTTTTTACAGAAAAAAGCACTGGATATAACTAAGCATTTTCACAGTGGGACGCATAACTGACACAATCTTTATGAGCAATACTTAAAATAACGGAACGAAAGAAGGATGGACACAAGAACTTAGCAGAAACACAGCTAGAAGAACGGGAAGGAAGTGTCAGTGATTGCCGTTACAAAACTACAACTGGAAAGAATGATTCTCCAGCCATGTAAAATTGTTGAATCGGACAACGTAACAAATCTTTTTATTAATCTATTTTCCATATAGAATCTTTTAGGATTCCTGCTCGCATGTACTATGCTAGTAATTGTAATACGCGATGTCCGTTATGGTTCAGATTGTTTAAGGTGTTTATTGATATAGTACAGGTGTTCTATAAGCCGATCTCAAAGGTCTGTCTCACCAACGTACATTTTTCTTGCACGCCTTGAAAAGAATTGCATAAGTCACGTTGTGACTTGTGAATGTGAAGTCATCTTTTTTCTTTTTTAAAGAAAAAAAAACTTAAAGAGGGTGACGTGTGATGTTATCCATTTCAATTAAATAGGTACACTTATTGCAACGTTTACGATATCGAACTTAAATGGGTTCACTTATTGCAAGGTTTACGGTATCAAACTTAAATGGGTACACTTATTGCAACGTTTACGGTATTAAATTAAATGGTTACACGTATTGCAACGTTTACGGTATCAAATTTAAATGGGTACACTTATTGCAACGTTTACGGTATCAAACTTAAATGGGTACACGTATTGCACCGTTCACGGTATCAAACTTAAATGGGTACACGTATTGCACCGTTTACGGTATCAAGCTTAAATGGGTACACGTATTGCAACGTTCACGGTATCAAACTTAAATGGGTACACGTATTGCACCGTTTACGGTATCAAGCTTAAATGGGTACACGTATTGCAACGTTTACGGTATCAAGCTTAAATGGGTACAGGTATTGCAACGTTTACGGTATAAAACTTAAATGGGTACACTTATTGCAACTTTTACGGTATCAAACTTAAATGGGTACACTTATTGCAACGTTTACGGTATCAAACTTAAATAGGCACACGTATTGCAACGTTTACGGTATCAAACTTAAATAGGCACACGTATTGCAACGTTTACGGTATCAAACTTAAATAGGCACACGTATTGCAACGTTTACGGTATCAAACATTTGCGTTAATGACTGCAGCGATAGTAGGAAGGTAACGTATTACATGCATATCTTTGAGACTACTATTCCTGTCGGGGAAAAAATATTTTTATCTGGTGGGTTTTAAGTGTTAGCCATGAGAATTTCGGGTGAAGTTTTAAAATAAATAGATTTAAAAAAACAAAGTTTTTGACTATAAATCCCTTATATATGAGACATAACTAAAAGTAGTGATTATGTTTAAACGCGACATTTACAGACTGAAACAGAATTATCTCCCCTGGTTTTAAAACCAGGCGCAGGGACGGTAGGGGATGTCAACATCGACGGTCGGCGTCAACGCGTGAACTGAACTGTCACGCGAAAGAATTATAAACAAATAGTCGGTTCGGATAGTCCGATGAAACTTACAAAGCAAGTTAATATAAGGGATTTAATCAATTTAGATCGATCAACATACTCAGAATAAGATGGCTTAAGTCATCATGGCTTGTCATACTTTTATTTCGATTGAGAGCGGTTGTTGAATTAGGTTCAGGATATGACCTGCGTCTAACAAATCCAACATTTCCACTGATTTTATTTATTTTTTTATTCCCCACTTTTTTCCAAAAGAAAATCTGCTTTATCACTGCACAGTTTCTTCAGTCTCCGTAATTGTGACAAGAGGATAAATGGTTAATATCCTCTTCACAAAAATATTAATAATGGAGTTTTGTCGCTCTCTCTCTATCTCTCTCTCTCTCTTTCCCTCTCTCTTTCTCTCTCTTAGTCTCTTTCTCTCTTTCTTTCTCTCTCTCTCTTTCTCTCTTCCTCTCTCTCTCTCTTTCTCTCTCTCTCTTTCTCTCTCTCTCTTTCTCTCTCTCTCTCTCTCTCTCTTTCTCTCTCTCTCTTTTCCTTCTCTCTTTTTATCTCCCTCTCTCTCTTTCTCTCTCTTCCTCTCCTCTCTCTTTCTCTCTCTCTTTCCCACTCTCTTCCCCGCTCTCTCTTTTTCTCTCTCTCTTCCTCTCCTCTCTCTCTATCTTTCTCTCTTTTTATCTCTCTCTTTCTCTCTCTCTTCCTCTCTTTCTCTCCTCTCTCTCTCTATCTTTCTCTCTTTTTCTCTCTCTCTCTCTTTCTTTCTCTCGTCCTCTCTTCCTCTCCTCTCTCTCTATCTATCTTTCTCTCTCTCTCTTTACCTCTTGAACCGAGTTTACGTTTAACTCAGATGGTGGGGGGGGGACGTAAAAATGTCACCATCGCTCCCTGAATACGCCATGACTTTAAACAACTTTTTACGGACCACTAACTTATCTCATTAAGTTTAATATCCGGAGTGGGGGGGAGGGGGATCCACAATTGTATTCTGATAATGTCTTTTCTTAAGTGTCCGTTTCACCTCATACATCCTTAAAATAGATTTCTTTTGCTTTTCTTTTTACGTTAAGTCGTGATTCATTGTAGATCATGGGCCACAAGATGTGTCACTGCAACCTGGTGTCACGTGTCACTGCAACCTGGTGTCACGTGTCACTGCAACCTGGTGTCACGTGTCACTGCAACCTGGTGTCACGTGTCACTGCAACCTGGTGTCACCCGGCTCTGTAAGCACGAAGGTGTCACACCCGTTAGGACACCCTAACCCCCCAAAGGTGTCACACCCGTTAGGACACCCTAACCCCCCAAAGGTGTCACACCCGTTAGGACACACTAACCCCCCAAAGGTGGCACACCCGTTAGGACACCCTAACCCCCAAAAGGTGTCACACCCGTTAGGACACCCTAACCCCCAAAGCTGTCACACCTGTTAGGACAAACTAACCCCCCAGGTGTCACACCTGTTAGGACACCCTAACCCCCCCCAAGGTGTCACACCCTTAGGACACACTAACCCCCAAAGCTGTCACACCCGTTAGGACACACTAACCCCCAAAGCTGTCACACCCGTTAGAACACCCTAACCCCCAAAGCTGTCACACCCGTTAGGACACCCTAATCCCCAAAAGGCGTCACGCCCGTTAGGACACCCTAACCCCCCCAAAGGTGTCACACCCGTTAGGACACCCTAACCCCCAAAAGGCGTCACACCCATTAGGACAACCTAACCCCCAAAGGTGTCACACCCATTAGGACAAAATAACATATATTGTAAACACCTCTACCAACCATATCTGTAAACACCTCTACCAACCATATCTGTAAACACCTCTACCAACCATATCTGTAAACACCTCTACCAACCATATCTGTAAACACCTCTACCAACCATATCTGTAAACACCTCTACCAACCATATCTGTAAACACCTCTACCAACCATATCTGTAAACACCTCTACCAACCATATCTGTAAACACCTCTACCAACCATATCTGTAAACACCTCTACCAACCATATCTGTAAACATCTCTTCCAACCATATCTGTAAACACCAACTCCAGCTACCATTTATTCGCCCACATTTGAGCGATGTGTCCATTGTTCCAAAAAAATGCCGAAATTTCTCATTAATTTTTACGACAATTTTGTTAAACACCTGTAGCTTAACTAAAGACCATTAAACAGAGGTGTGAGGGAAATAAACTATCGTGAATGCGGACTGCTGGAAGATATCGAATACAATGTATTGATCCGTGCCCAACAAACAAAAGAGCAGAGTTCACCTAGTACAGGGTAGTTTGGTGCTCGTTGACCACAGGATGTGCTGACCCCAGGATGTGCTGACCCCAGGATGTGATGACCCCAGGATGTGCTGACCGCAGGATGTGCTGACCCCAGGATGTGCTGACCTCAGCATGTTCTGACCCCAGAATGTGCTGACCCCAGGATGTGCTGACCCCAGGATGTTCTGACCCCAGAATGTGCTGACCCCAGGTTTAGCTAGCTGTCCACAGGTTTATCTAGCTGACCAACGAACTATCTAGCTGTCCACATGTTTGTTTTGCTGTCCACAGACATAGCTAGCTGTCAAGTGTTTTGGCTAGCTAATCACAAGTTAAACCAACTGTCCCTAGGTTGAGCTAGAGGTCATTACGTTTAGCTAAATGTCCTTATGTTTCAAGATCTACACTTGGGTATCTTAAGGACCCGGTTAGTATGACTTAAATATCTCCATTTACTGCATGATGCGGTCATTTTGACCTCTGTCTAACAAGAGATCTTATATGCAGCTGCCTGTAACAAGGCGTTCTCGGGCTGGGAATGGGGAAGGTAGACACAGTGACATGTCAACTAGTCTCAAAATAATAAAACTTTATCATTTAAACTTAATTTAGAATTAGAAATTATTTTAATTAAAAAATTAACACAAGGAATAACATGAGTCTCACTTTTATACCTCATATCGATATGACTCGACTATTTTTTGGTGCACAAATCATTTTACACACCGGCCAGACCACGAGTTGGTGCACATATCATTTTACACACTGGCCGGACTATTGGTGCACATATCATTTTACACACTGGCCGGACTATTGGTGCACATAATATTTTACACTCTATTTGTTGCCATTTTATTGTTGATTTACGGAAGGGGACACAATACTAAAATGAGAAAACAAAGGGTTGCTGTTCTTTTTGTTTTTAATGAGAGCTCACAACCAAGATAATGGGAACAAATAGTTTTTTAATAGTTCATGATCAGGGAGTAGAAGCCATCATACATGTCTGATTCAAACTATTGTGTTTTTTTTTATTTTAAAAAAATGTCACATTCATTTTCTTTTATAGACATAGGATAAAATTACAAAGCCTCCTCTGTTTTAAAACGTGTGGATAAGCCCTCTCCCCCCCCCTCCTACTTCTTTTCCCCCCTGATCCAATTCACTTTTTCTAACCTTCAGAAATAAGTTCCAATTCTTATGCCTTTTCAGGTTCTCCTTCCAATGAAATTGGCAGAATCCATTTTAAAACAGAAGATTAGTAACAAAGCCAATAGACAGCATTATTTTGTATGTGTTAATATGTTAACCAAAGTATGTAGAATCAACAAGCAGTTGTTTAAAAAAAAACATTTAATCAACAAATTCATTAATTTTTTCTAAAACTCCTTGCTCAGTATTTATTCAATGCTTTTTAAGACAAATTTGATTTACAGCATATCAGACAACGTTGAGGTGATAACATCTCTGGAAGGTTTGGCTTACCAAGAAATAATCCAAAGTGATCTCTGTAATTAAACCAGTTAGCTCTAGACTCACAGGCAATAGTAGTTGTGTTGTTGTTGTTGTTTACACACACACAAAAGTCTAAGCATCAAGTTTTTTTTAATTAAACTTAAAACTAACTCTCAAAGCAATACTAAATTTAAGTATTTTTTTAATGTAAAAAATGTGAGTTACTATTACTATTTTATCTTATCTTGTGACATATTCCTGTATATGTTAGTGACCCTAATGAACCCTAGTATATGTTAGTGACCCTAATGAACCCTAGTATATGTGAGTGACCCTAATGAACCCTAGTATATGTGAGTGACCCTAATGAACCCTAGTATATGTGAGTGACCCTAATGAACCCTAGTATATGTGAGTGACCCTAATGAAACCTAGTATATGTGAGTGACCCTAATGAAACCTAGTATATGTGAGTGACCCTAATGAACCCTAGTATATGTGAGTGACCCTAATGAAACCTAGTATATGTGAGTGATCCTAATGAACCCTAGTATATGTGAGTGACCCTAATGAACCCTAGTATATGTTAGTGACCCTAGTGAACCCTAGTATATGTTAGTGACCCTAATGAACCCTAGTATATGTTAGTGACCCTAATGAACCCTAGTATATGTGAGTGACCCTAGTGAACCCTAGTATATGTTAGTGACCCTAGTATATGTTAGTGACCCTAATGAACCCTAGTATATGTTAGTGACCCTAATGAACCCTAGTATATGTTAGTGACCCTAATGAACCCTAGTATATGTTAGTGACCCTAGTGAACCCTAGTATATGTTAGTGACCCTAGTGAACCCTAGTATATATTAGTGACCCTAGTGAACCCTAGTATATGTTAGTGACCCTAATGAACCCTAGTATATGTTAGTGACCCTAATGAACCCTAGTATATGTTAGTGACCCTAGTGAACCCTAGTATATGTTAGTGACCCTAATGAACCCTAGTATATGTTAGTGACCCTAATGAACCCTAGTATATGTTAGTGACCCTAATGAACCCTAGTATATGTTAGTGACCCTAGTGAACCCTAGTATATGTTAGTGACCCTAGTGAACCCTAGTATATATTAGTGACCCTAGTGAACCCTAGTATATGTTAGTGACCCTAATGAACCCTAGTATATGTTAGTGACCCTAATGAACCCTAGTATATGTGAGTGACCCTAGTGAACCCTAGTATATGTGAGTGACCCTAGTAAACCCTAGTATATGTGAGTGACCCTAATGAACCCTAGTATATGTTAGTGACCCTAGTGAACCCTAGTATATGTGAGTGACCCTAGTGAACCCTAGTATATGTTAGTGACCCTAGTGAACCCTAGTATATGTTAGTGACCCTAGTGAACCCTAGTATATGTTAGTAACCCTAGTGAACCCTAGTATATGTGAGTGACCCTAATGAACCCTAGTATATGTTAGTGACCCTAGTGAACCCTAGTATATGTTAGTGACCCTAGTGAACCCTAGTATATGTTAGTGACCCTAGTGAACCCTAGTATATGTTAGTGACCCTAGTATATGTGAGTGACCCTAATGAACCCTAGTATATGTCAATGACCCCAGTGAACCCTAGTATATGTGAGTGACCCTAGTGAACCCTAGTATATGTTAGTGACCCTAGTGAACCCAAGTATATGTGAGTGACACGAATGAACCCCAGTATATGTGAGTTACCCCTGTATGTGAGTGAACCCTGTATGTGTGAATGACCCCATGTATGTTGATTGACCCCCTATGTGTGAATGACTACCTGTATGAGTGAATGACCCCCTGTATGTGTGAATGACCAGCTGCATGTGTGAATGACCCCCTGTATGTGTGAATAACCCCCTGTATGTGTGAATGACCCCTGTATGTGTGAATGACCCCCTGTATGTGTGAATGACCCCTGTATGTGTGAATGACTCGCTGTATGTGTGAATGACTCGCTGTATGTGTGAATGACCTCCCATGAGTGTGTTAGAATGAAATACCCTGTTCTATCTTAGGCCATAAAATAAAGTATGTGTAACAGTAACAAATGCACAACACCTCAGGGCTGTCACCTGCACTGTGCTAAGATTGTGCATACCAATGGAAAAGTCATACAGATGGAAAAGTCATATGGATGGCAAAGTCATTCAGTTTTTTTTCATATATCTTTCTTGTTGTTACATCAAATATTTTCATAATTTATAAATAAAGAATTTATTTTGAACAATAAAACACGCATAAAATGACAAGAAAATAAAACAACAAAGAAATTGTTGATTCAGATAGACACAGGGACCATAACTGAGATGAAGGGGAATTAATCAGAAGGAAATATTTTGAAATTAAAAGATTAACTAGAAGGATATTTCAGAGGACAGGGAAAATATTCATAATTCAAGAGGATTTTTTATTTTTGAAAAGGGGAATAATTACTGAGTCATTGAGAAGAAAATGGGGACAATGATGTATAGTTTGGGAAATACAGTTGTCCCTTTTCCTGTACTGTGGGACTGTAGAGATAATGTTGTCTAATGTTCTCTTATGTTTACCTCGAGGAAAGGGCCAAAAGTATTACTTGGCTGAAAGAATCAAATTAAATATTTCGTGTTCACATTTGTACAGGGAAGGGAAAGGGGGTATAGTGAATGTGCAATGAACGACGAGATAGAATGATACATTAGATAAAAATGACATTAGATACAAATTAATACATTAGGTACAAATGACACTAGGTACAAATGACATAAGGTACAAATGACATTAGATACAAATGACATGTTCATAAACTCATAGGCTCGTTAGAAAAATAGTTTTCACAATGATTTTTTGCCATTTTACCTAAACTGAGTATTTATTTTAATGGCATAAGGTGATATCATGAACTCCCAGCCCACTTCAACAAACATGGCCACAGCTTATGTGGTGATATCACTGACTCTCTGACTCCCAGCCCACATCAAGAAACATGGCCACAGCTTATGTGGTGATATCACTGACTCTCTCCCCACATCAACAAACATGGCCACAGCTTATGTGGTGATATCACTGACTCCCAGCCCACATCAAGAAACATGGCCACAGCTTATGTGGTGATATCACTGACTCTCTGCCCACATCAACAAACATGGCCACAGCTTATGTGGTGATATCACTGACTCTCTGCCCACATCAACAAACATGGCCACAGCTTATGTGGTGATATCACTGACTCTCTGCCCACATCAACAAACATGGCCACAGCTTATGTGGTGATATCACTGACTCCCAGCCCACATCAAGAAACATGGCCACAGCTTATGTGGTGATATCACTGACTCTCTGCCCACATCAACAAACATGGCCACAGCTTATGTGGTGATATCACTGACTCTCTGCCCACATCAACAAACATGGCCACAGCTTATGTGGTGATATCACTGACTCTCTGCCCACATCAACAAACATGGCCACAGCTTATGTGGTGATATCACTGACTCCCAGCCCACATCAAGAAACATGGCCACAGCTTATGTGGTGATATCACTGACTCTCTGCCCACATCAACAAACATGGCCATAGCTTATGTGGTGATATCACTGACTCTCTGCCCACATCAACAAACATGGCCACAGCTTATGTGGTGATATCACTGACTCTCTGCCCACATCAAGAAACATGGCCACAGCTTATGTGGTGATATCACTGACTCTCTGCCCACATCAACAAACATGGCCACAGCTTATGTGGTGATATCACTGACTCCCAGCCCACATCAAGAAACATGGCCACAGCTTATGTGGTGATATCACTGACACTCTGCCCACATCAACAAACATGGCCACAGCTTATGTGGTGATATCACTGACTCCCAGCCCACATCAACAAACATGGCCACAGCTTATGTGGTGATATCACTGACTCTCTTCCCACATCAACAAACATGGCCACAGCTTATGTGGTGATATCACTGACTCTCTGCCCACATCAACAAACATGACCACAGCTTATGTGGTGATATCACTGACTCTCTGCCCACATCAACAAACATGGCCACAGCTTATGTGGTGATATCACTGACTCTCTGCCCACATCAACAAACATGGCCACAGCTTATGTGGTGATATCACTGACTCCCAGCCCACATCAAGAAACATGGCCACAGCTTATGTGGTGATATCACTGACTCTCTGCCCACATCAACAAACATGGCCATAGCTTATGTGGTGATATCACTGACTCTCTGCCCACATCAACAAACATGGCCACAGCTTATGTGGTGATATCACTGACTCCCAGCCCACATCAAGAAACATGGCCACAGCTTATGTGGTGATATCACTGACTCTCTGCCCACATCAACAAACATGGCCACAGCTTATGTGGTGATATCACTGACTCCCAGCCCACATCAAGAAACATGGCCACAGCTTATGTGGTGATATCACTGACTCTCTGCCCACATCAAGAAACATGGCCACAGCTTATGTGGTGATATCACTGACTCTCTGCCCACATCAACAAACATGGCCACAGCTTATGTGGTGATATCACTGACTCCCAGCCCACATCAACAAACATGGCCACAGCTTATGTGGTGATATCACTGACTCCCAGCCCACATCAAGAAACATGGCCACAGCTTATGTGATGATATCACTGACTCCCAGCCCACATCAAGAAACATGGCCACAGCTTATGTGGTGATATCACTGACTCTCTGACTCCCAGCACACATCAAGAAACATGGCCACAGCTTATGTGGCGATATCACTGACTCTCTGCCCACATCAACAAACATGGCCACAGCTTATGTGGTGATATCACTGACTCTCTGCCCACATCAACAAACATGGCCACAGCTTATGTGGCGATATCACTGACTCTCTGCCAACATCAAGAAACATGGCCACAGCTTATGTGGTGATATCACTTATTCTCTGACTCCCAGCCCACATCAAGAAACATGGCCACAGCTTATGTGGTGATATCACTTATTCTGTGACTCCCAGCCCACATCAAGAAACATGGCCACAGCTTATGTGGTGATATCACTTATTCTCTGACTCCCAGCCCACATCAAGAAACATGGCCACAGCTTATGTGGTGATATCACTTATTCTCTGACTCCCAGCCCACATCAAGAAACATGGCCACAGCTTATGTGGTGATATCACTTATTCTCTGACTCCCAGCCCACATCAAGAAACATGGCCACAGCTTATGTGGTGATATCACTTATTCTCTGACTCCTAGCCCACATCAAGAAACATGGCCACAGCTTATGTGTTGATATCACTGACTCCCGACCCTTATCAACAAACATGGCTACAGACTATGTGGTGATATCACTGACTCCCGACCCATATCAACAAACATGGCTACAGCCTATGTGTTGATATCACTGACTCTCTGCCCACATCAACAAACATGGCCACAGCCTATGTGGTGATATCACTGACTCCCAAACCATATCAACAAACATGGCTACAGCCTATGTGTTGATATCACTGACTCTCTGCCCATATCAACAAACATGGCTACAGCCTATGTGGTGATATCACTGACTCCCGACCCATATCAACAAACATGGCTACAGCTTATGTGTTGATATCACTGACTCCCGACCCATATCAACAAACATGGCTACAGCTTATGTGTTGATATCACTGACTCCCGACCCATATCAACAAACATGGCTACAGCCTATGTGTTGATATCACTGACTTTCAGAGCACATCAACATGGCTACAGCTTTTAGACCTAAAGCGCCAGGTAACATACCCAAGGCCTTTTTCCTTGAAGTGAAATTTCAAGATGCTAAAAAAAACATTTTCTTGTAAATTTAACATTCCAAAGAATTTGTTTCTTTAAATTTCTAGCATTAAAAATAAGGGTCACTTATTGATATTTTCATGAAAATCTCAATATATCAGAAATATAATTTCATTAAAACTGTATAACACCATACATTTGAATTACTTTCAAAGAAAACCTATTGTGTCAAAAGTATTTAAAAACTAGGATGAGATAATTAAAATATTTTTGTAATAACTGTCAATGGCTTGAATAAAACTAAATGCAAAGATAGATATTTAATACAGTATTCCAAATTATTTGTGAAGAGTCTGCTGTCAACAGTTTTATTGTTACACATTTTTTTTTAACATTAACAATACAAAATACAAGTATAATCATATCATAAATCCCAAATGAATTACAGTAAACAACGTTGTAACTAAACTATAATAAAGTTATCAAGATTCCATGTTGTAATTAATCCATAACAGCTGTATCTGATAATGTTTCATGTTTTTCAATGTCACTGTGTCAGTATGACGTCTGAGTAAATAGTGATAGAATCTTTGACTAAGGTTACATGGGAATACAACAAGAACTGAGAGAAGAAAATGAAATTTGAGCTGCACAGGAATGTGTGTGTAACAATGTGTGTGTCACAATTCACAATGTGTGTGTCACAATATGTGTGTGCCACCTTGTGTGTGTGTCACCATGTGTGTGTGTGTGTCACGATGTGTGTGTGTGTCATGATGTGTGTGCAACAATGTGTGTGCCACAATGTGTGTGTGTGTGTCATGATGTGTTTGTCACAATGTGTGTCAACATGTGTGTTTGTCACAATTTGTTAGTCATGAGATTTTAGAGGCTCAAAAATTTTTCTAGAAGCACAGATGTGAGTGCAGACTTTAATGTTTGACGTATGGCCTGACATCTTCACACCCTCATCTGACATCTGTGTCAGCAGAGCTCTTTGTTCAATGAACCGACAAATCTTTTACGGATCACAACTGATCTATAAACAAATGTTGGATCACTTTTTATGTTTCCATTGGATGTCTGGCATCATCTGAATACAATAGTGTTTTATACTTGATGGTCCAAGAATACACAGAAAATCATGAAAATTGTTCATTATCTTAAGAACTTCATGACATTAAATTATCAAAATATATTGCGACATTATATTATCAAAACATAAAGTGTGACATTAAATTATCAAAATATATTGCGACACTAAATTATCCAAATATCTCGTGACATTAAATTATCAAAATATATTGTGACTTTAAATTATCAAAATATATTGTGACTTTAAATTATCAAAATATATTGTGACTTTAAATTAAGATGCGAGAAAACAAAAATACATCACAGATTTCACTTTAAAAGAACTAATCACACAAACACAGTTAATTAAACACAAGCAAAACAAATTAAAAACAGGGCTTTTCCGACCCAGCTAACGTGACAATCTGACCCAGATAATGTGACAATCTGACCCAGCTAATGTGACAATCTGACCCAACTAATGTGACAATCTGACCCATCTAATGTGACAATCTGACCCAGCTAATGTGACAATCTGACCCAGCTAATGTGACAATCTGACCCAGCTAATGTGACAGGACTTATCTGACCCAGCTAATGTGACAATCTGACACAGCTAATGTGACAATCTGACCAAGCTAATGTGACAATCTGACCCAGCTAATGTGACAATCTGACCCAGCTAATGTGACAATCTGACCCAGCTAATGTGACAATCTGACCCAGCTAATGTGACAGGACTTATCTGACCCAGCTAATGTGATAATCTGACCCAGCTAATGTGACAATCTGACCCAGCTAATGTGACAGGACTTATCTGGCCCAGCTAATGTGACAATCTGACCCAACTAATGTGACAATCTGACCCAACTAATGTGACAATCTGACCCAGCTAATGTGACAATCTGACCCAGCTAATGTGACAGTGCCGGGAGGACAATAGACAAATACAAGGGAAATATTAATAAAATTAATGTAATAATCTCATTGGAGTTGTGTACATTGACAATAATCTTCTGTATAGAAGGAGCGTCTGTAAACAGATAAGATAAAAACAAATTTCAAAGATCGTTCAATAGATTGATGTTTTTTTTAAAGAAAACAAATAACTCAAAAAAAAATAAATGAAAATAGTTTGACCCTTGCTTGTGTTCTGTGCAATTAGCCAACAATAATAATAACATTAACACTGTTCAAATTCTTGACTAAACCTTAAAGTTTTAAAGAAAAAAAAGGGGATTTCTCTTGCACTATTTTCTATACATCATCAATTAAATTAAATATCTTTCATTCATTGACTTCAATGAGAAATAAATGAAATTATTAAAAATATTACATTCAAGAATATGGATTAAAATGGATTAAAATATTACAATCAAGCATGTGGATTAATATCACTTAATGGAGATGAATAGAAGAATATATTTATTGGTATCTGGAGTTGTGATAACTAAGTTGGGTGTCAATGTTGGAAACAGCAAATGGTACCACCAACAGATGCCAGACGGTTGAAGTGACACATACAAACTATGTTTATATTTGCTAAAATGGTACCACCAACAGATGCCAGACGGTTGAAGTGACACATACAAACTATGTTTACATTTGCTAAAATGGTACCACCAACAGATGCCAGACGGTTGAAGTGGCACATACAAACTATGTTTACATTTGCTAAAATGGTACCACCAACAGATGCCAGCTGGTTGAAGTGACAACATACAAACTATGTTTACATTTGCTAAAATGGTACCACCAACAGATGCCAGATGGTTGAAGTGACACATACAAACTATGTTTACATTTGCTAAAATGTTAACCATCATGTTGTAGACAAGTTGTCTGAGATCGTACATACAGCATGACTCAGCTGTTTTCTGCGACGGTCACAAAACAACATAACAACAAACACGATCTACGTGAACGACAAAGTCTGCCTTGCTCCCATATTTAAATGGATAAGCAAAGGACGCAATAATCTTCAGTATAAAAGCGCCTGTAACTGTTAAGATAAGATAAATATTGAAGTAAGATTGTGGCATGTACTTGACGTGTGATGGCTTAAGAATTTTTGATGGCAAAGGTCTAAGGACAAAAGTAACAAAAGAAATTATTTTTTTTAAATGCTGACTTTCTTTTTCAAAATTTAAAATTAAAATACCAGGCCTGCATGACTCACAACAATCTAAGACTTCCTATGGTCTTAATACTCAGTCATCTCGTGCATACAAAACACACATCTGTTAATTAAGTGATGATTATTTTTTTTTCATGTCTCTCGCACAATGATCCATGGTGAGATAACTGTGTCTTGAACATGTTCGATAACACTGTTCGGGACAAAGAGACAGAACAGTGAGCTACTCAAAGAAGATTTTACGATGCTACTGTTAATGTAAAACTGAATTAAGTTCAATCATCAAACGCTGGACTTAAACACTGATACCGACCCAGTGCTGAAAACATCTATCTGAACAGTGTTCTGTTTAAGTTAGGTCCTTCTTGCAGTAGAGAATGTGTTGCAACAGCTGTCGTGCGTAATTAGGACTTTTAAGGTGTCAAATATGAACGTAACTGTGTTAAGCAACTAGGGGTCAGTATGTTCAACTGGACACTACGTACGGGTTAAACCTGGAGGTAAAAGCGTTTTAAACCTGGAGGTCAATGGAATGGACATGAAATCAGGTTTTCCTCAAAGAAGGAAGTATTACGACTGTAGTTGAAAAGATATCTTGCCCCCGGTTGGGAGAAAGGAACCGCTGGCATTGTAAAAGCCGTTGGCGGTGGGGCATGTTCCTCATCCAGCAGACGTGTAGAAATATTTGATGAACAAAGCTACGGTTGCGACAGTGTCTAGATCCGTGTTGACAGTGTCTTGATCCTTGTTGACAGTGTCTAGATCCTTGTCGACCGGTCGTTCCTGGTCAGTGGCTCCGTCTCAGGCAGGTCGTAGTCTAACTTGTAGTGGTCCAGGTGGTAGTCATCCCGCCTGCTGGTCCCGTTCATGCCCCGCTCCATGTAGCTGTACATGTAAGGCGGGGCACTGGGTTCGGGGGGCAGCAGCGGCGGGGGCAAGAACTCCTCCCCGTTTTGCTCCCGTACTCTTTCCGTCACTCCGCAGCACAGCTTTCGACACTTCTGGGATGAAATGCACAATCAATTTTATAATAGCCACCAATTTTATAATAGGCACCAATTTTATAATAGGCACCAATTTTATAATAGGCACCAATTTTATAATAGGCACCAATTTTATGATAGGCACCAATTTTGTAATAGGCACAAATTTTGTCTTGGGCAGCAATTTTATCACAGGCACCAATTTTGTCATAAACAGCAATTTTATCATAGGCACAAAATTTAAAATCAGTTATGAGAGAGAATTGAATTTTAATGGAGCAATGGAACGTTAAAATCAACAATCAGAGTTAATAGTTTTCAACAGGGCAATGCGCATCTATTCTCAACAATTGTTTAATTCAAGATCTTTTAATTAAATTTTAATTTTGAACGACAATATGAAAATTGGATCACTCCCAGTTATTTCAAGCTGTTACGTTTCTACATGTTAGGCTGTTAACATGTTTCCTCTGGTATTAAATGATTATCGATGTAAAAAAAATTATCAGAAATATTGTAATCCTTTTTTTTAAAACAATTCCAGACTTGATGCTACTTTAATCATTGATATATTAGCCTGACTCAGGGAAGTAACATTGTTTAGCTATTGATTTACATTGTTTTATAAGGGAAGTAACATCGTTTAGCTATTGATTTACATTTTTTATAAGGGAAGTAACATTGTTTAGCTATTGATTTACATTTTTTATAAGGGAAGTAACATCGTTTAGCTATTGATTTACATTTTTTTATAAGGGAAGTAACATCGTTTAGCTATTGATTTACATTTTTTTATAAGGGAAGTAACATCGTTTAGCTATTGATTTACATTTTTTGTAAGGGAAGTAACATCCTTTAGCTATTGATTTACATTGTTTTATAAGGGAAGTAACATCGTTTAGCTATTGATTTACATTTTTTATAAGGGAAGTAACATTGTTTAGCTATTGATTTACATTTTTTATAAGGGAAGTAACATCGTTTAGCTATTGATTTACATTTTTTTATAAGGGAAGTAACATCGTTTAGCTATTGATTTACATTTTTTTATAAGGGAAGTAACATCGTTTAGCTATTGATTTACATTTTTTGTAAGGGAAGTAACATCCTTTAGCTATTGATTTACATTTTTTATAAGGGAAGTAACATCGTTTAGCTATTGATTTACATTTTTTATAAGGGAAGTACGTCGTTGAGCTATTGATTTACATTTTTTTATAAGGGAAGTAACATCGTTAAGCTATTTTATTTACATTTTTTTATAAGGGAAGTAACATTGTTTAGCTATTGATTTACATTGTTTTATAAGGGAAGTAACATCGTTTAGCTGTTGATTTACATTTTTTATAAGGGAAGTAATGTCCTTTAGCTATTGATTTACATTTTTTATAAGGGAAGTAACATCCTTTAGCTATTGATTTACATTGTTTTATAAGGGAAGTAACATCGTTTAGCTGTTGATTTACATTTTTTATAAGGGAAGTAACATCGTTTAGCTATTGATTTACATTTTTTATAAGGGAAGTAACATCCTTTAGCTATTGATTTACATTTTTTATAAGGGAAGTAACATCGTTTAGCTATTGATTTACATTTTTTATAAGGGAAGTACGTCGTTGAGCTATTGATTTACATTTTTTTATAAGGGAAGTAACATCGTTAAGCTATTTTATTTACATTTTTTTATAAGGGAAGTAACATTGTTTAGCTATTGATTTACATTGTTTTATAAGGGAAGTAACATCGTTTAGCTGTTGATTTACATTTTTTATAAGGGAAGTAATGTCCTTTAGCTATTGATTTACATTTTTTTTATAAGGGAAGTAACATCGTTTAGCTATTGATTTACATTTTTTATAAGGGAAGTAACATCGTTTAGCTATTGATTTACATTTTTTATAAGGGAAGTAACGTCCTTTAGCTATTGATTTACATTTTTTATAAGGGAAGTAACATCGTTTAGCTATTGATTTACATTTTTTATAAGGGAAGTAACATCGTTTAGCTATTGATTTACATTTTTTATAAGGGAAGTAACGTCCTTTAGCTATTGATTTACATTTTTTATAAGGGAAGTAACATCGTTAAGCTATTTTATTTACATTTTTTTATAAGGGAAGTAACGTTGTTTAGCTATTGATTTACATTGTTTTATAAGGGAAGTAACATTGTTTAGCTATTGATTTACATTTTTTTATAAGGGAAGTAACGTCCTTTAGCTATTGATTTACATTTTTTTTAAACTTTAACTATCAATCCAGATTTATCTTGAGGGGACATATGCATCTAGAAATGATGTTTGTTTGATCAAAGTATAAAAACTGAACAAATTACAAAGAATGATGAGATCAATCGATTTTTGGCTCCACTGGTCTGGTTAATGGATGTTAGATACTAAAGCGCAAGATTAAAAAAAACTTTTGGTTTTTAAAAATTAAAATCATACAAGAAAGTTAACATTTGCTAAGACAGGGAGCATTAATCAGAATCTATCAAGTACGCATTTAGTCAGCACATTGGTCAGAACCTACCAAATACGAATTAAGTCACTGACTAGAGATGACCCAATGAGTGGCCTTAAATTTTAAATTCACAACTGCTTTCAAGTTTGTATTTTATAAATACCTTTAATATATAGGGTTGCACGTGGGCGATTGCTTTACTTAAATGTAACAAATACTACCCCCACCCCACACACACACACACACACGCTACCTTTGATGGATCCCTGCAGGCTGAGAAGCAGGCGTGGATGGCTCCTAACAAGATGCCGACAAGTGGGAACCCAGCGATGGCCCAGCTGACCCATCTCCACTCTGGAAGTAAGTACACTGACAGAAGCAAAACAACAGAATAAATATCTCCACTCTGGCAGTAAGTACACTGACAGAAGCAAAACAACAGAATAAATATCTCCACTCTGGCAGTAAGTACACTGACAGAAGCAAAACAACAGAATAAATATCTCCACTCTGGCAGTAAGTACACTGACAGAAGCAAAACAACAGAATAAATATCTCCACTCTGGCAGTAAGTACACTGACAGAAGCAAAACAACAGAATAAATATCTCCACTCTGGCAGTAAGTACACTGACAGAAGCAAAATAACAGAATAAATATCTCCACTCTGGCAGTAAGTACACTGACAGAAGCAAAACAACAGAATAAATATCTCCACTCTGGCAGTAAGTACACTGACAGAAGCAAAACAACAGAATAAATATCTCCACTCTGGCAGTAAGTACACTGACAGAAGCAAAACAACAGAATAAATATCTCCACTCTGGCAGTAAGTACACTGACAGAAGCAAAACAACAGAATAAATATCTCCACTCTGGCAGTAAGTACACTGACAGAAGCAAAACAACAGAATAAATATCTCCACTCTGGCAGTAAGTACACTGACAGAAGCAAAATAACAGAATAAATATCTCCACTCTGGCAGTAAGTACACTGACAGAAGCAAAACAACAGAATAAATATCTCCACTCTGGCAGTAAGTACACTGACAGAAGCAAAACAACAGAATAAATATCTCCACTCTGGCAGTAAGTACACTGACAGAAGCAAAACAACAGAATAAATATCTCCACTCTGGCAGTAAGTACACTGACAGAAGCAAAACAACAGAATAAATATCTCCACTCTGGCAGTAAGTACACTGACAGAAGCAAAACAACAGAATAAATATCTCCACTCTGGCAGTAAGTACACTGACAGAAGCAAAATAACAGAAAAAATCAATTCACTATAGAGCAAAGGGAAGAAATTTTAATTATGGTGATAAACACAGAGTGGCTCAAGGTATTAAAAATAAGAACAAGAATGATAAAACAGATATTTCTCTTAAAAATTGCTACATTTCTTCTGCACAATTAGTCACAGAATTATGGTGATATTAATCTTAAAACCTATAAGTCATTCATATAATATTCATTTCAATTTTGAACTCCTTAAAAAACTTTATATTTTTTCATTGATGTGTAAATCTTCCTCTAAAATTATGTCTAATTACACAACTTTTCTCAATTTACTTCTAAAATATGTCTATTTACACAACTTTGCTCAATCTACTTCTAAGTGTCTATTTACACAAAGTTGCTCAATCTACTTCTTAAATATGTCTATTTACACAACTTGTTCAATTTACTTCAAAGCGTCTATAGGCTATTTAAGCAACTAAATGACAACTCACTTCTTGAGCCCTCTTTAGGTGCACTGATGTCATCAAACCTGACATTTGTTGAGTGCACATCCAACTGGTAGTAGAGATGGTACAGCCATAGACCCTAGGGACAGACATAACATGGTGGTTACAATAATATTACAGTCATAGACCCTAGGGACAGACACAACAAGGTGGTTACAATAATATTACAGCCATAGACCCTAGGGACAGACATAACATTGTGGTTACAAGACATTACAGCCATAGAACCTAGGGACTGACATAACATGGTGGTTACAATAGTATTACAGCCATAGACCCTAAGGACAGACATAACATGGTGGTTACAATAATATTACAGCCATAGACCCTAGGGACAGACCTAACATGGTGGTTACAATGACATTACAGCCATAGACCCTAGGGACAGACATAACATGGTGGTTACATATTGTTACAATAATATTACAGCCATAGACCCTAGGGACAGATATAACATGGTGGTTACATATTGTTACAATAATATTACAGCCATAGACCCTAGGGACAGACACAACATGGTGGTTAAATATTGTTACAGTAATATTACAGCCATAGACCCTAGGGACAGACACAACATGGTGGTTACATATTGTTACAATAATATTACAGCCATAGACCCTAGGGACAGACATAACATGGTGGTTACATATTGTTACAATAATATTACAGCCATAGACTCTAGGGACAGATATAACATGGTGGTTACAGATTGTTACAATAATATTACAGCCATAGACCCTAGGGACAGACATAACATGGTGGTTACAATAATATTACAGCCATAGACCCTAGGGACAGACATAAAATGATTGTTACAATAATATTACAGCCATAGACCCTAGGGACTGACATAACATGGTGGTTACAATAATATTACAGCCATAGACCCTAGGGACAGACATAACATTGTGGTTACAAGACATTACAGCCATAGACCCTAGGGACTGACATAACATGGTGGTTACAATAATATTACAGCCATAGACCCTAAGGACAGACATAACATGGTGGTTACAATAATATTACAGCCATAGACCCTAGGGACAGACATAACATGGTGGTTACAATGACATTACAGCCATAGACCCTAGGGACAGACATAACATGGTGGTTACATATTGTTACAATAATATTACAGCCATAGACCCTAGGGACAGACATAACATGGTGGTTACATATTGTTACAATAATATTACAGCCATAGACCATAGGGACAGACACAACATGGTGGTTACATATTGTTACAATAATATTACAGCCATAGACCCTAGGGACAGACATAACATGGTGGTTACAGATTGTTACAATAATATTACAGCCATAGACCCTGGGGACAGACATAACATGGTGGTTACAATAATATTACAGCCATAGACCCTAGGGACAGACATAAAATGATTGTAACAATAATATTACAGCCATAGACCCTAGGGACAGATATAACATGGCAGTTACAGATTGTTACAATAATATTACAGCCATAGACCCTAGGGACAGACATAACATGGTGGTTACAATAATATTACAGCCATAGACCCTAGGGACTGACATAACATGGTGGTTACAAATTGTTACAATAATATTACAGCCATAGACCCTAGGGACTGACATAACATGGTGGTTACAATAATATTACAGCCATAGACCCTAGGGATAGACATAACATGGTGGTTACATATTGTTACAATAATATTACAGCCATAGACCCTAGGGACAGACACAACATGGTGGTTACATATTGTTACAATAATATTACAGCCATAGACCCTAGGGACAGACACAACATGGTGGTTACATATTGTTACAATAATATTACAGCCATAGAGCCTAGGGACAGACATAACAGGGTGGTTACATATTGTTACAATAATATAACAGCCATAGACCCTAGGGACTGACATAACATGGTGGTTACAGATTGTTACAATAATATTACAGCCATAGACATAACATGGCAGTTACAGATTGTTACAGAACATGGATGGACTTACAGAACATGGATGGCTTACAGAATATGGATGGCTTACAGAACATGGATGACTTACAGAACATGGATGACTTACAGAACATGGATGACTTACAGAACATGGATGACTTATAGAACATGGATGACTTACAGAACATGGATGACTTACAGAACATTGATGACTTACAGAACATGGATGACTTACAGAACATGGATGACTTACAGAACATTGATGACTTACAGAACATGGATGGAGCTACAGAACACGGATGGACTTACGGAACAAACTAAAGATGAAATAGAGAACCAGAAACCCATGACGATCCTCTCTATGAGACCAAAGTTCTGTTTGACTGAAGTAAAAAGAAAACAAACAAATTAACATCTAGCAAAATCTACAGCTTTAAACAATGTCTAAATAATTGACTTTAATGAGATGAGCTCAAAGAGAGTGATCAAATTGCCTGACACATACATGTTGGCAAGGCATACCATAAACTACTATCAGACACACACATATCGACAAGACGTACCATAGATTACCATTAGACACACATATGTTGACAAGATGTACCATAGACCACCATCAGACACACACATGTTGACAAGACGTACCATAGGCCACCATCAGACACACACATGTTGACAAGATGTACCATAGACCACCATCAGACACACACATGTTGACAAGACGTACCATAGACTACCATCAGACACACACATGTTGACAAGATGTACCATAGACTACCATCAGACACACACATGTTGACAAGATGTACCATAGACTACCATCAAACACACACATGTTGACAAGACGTACTAGAGACTACCATCAGACACACACATGTTGACAAGACGTACCATAGACCACCATCAGACACACACATGTTGACAAGACGTACCATAGACCACCATCAGACACACACATGTTGACAAGACGAACTAGAGACTACCATCAGACACACACATGTTGACAAGACGTACCATAGACTACCATCAGACACACACATGTTGACAAGACGTACCATAGACCACCATCAGACACACACATGTTGACAAGACGTACTAGAGACTACCATCAGACACACACATGTTGACAAGAGGTACCAGATACTGCAATCAGACACACATATGTTGACAAGACGTACCATAGACCACCATCAGACACACACATAAGGGGATACGGTGGTCGAGTGGCAGCGCGCTCGACTGGCTTACCGATGGTCACGGGTTCGAATCCAAGAAAGCCAAGAATTGGTTCCCAGGGCCTAGGGCGTCCCCGAGTCTACCCAGCTTCGAGTGGGTACCTAACACTAGTTATGGAAACAAAAGGCGGCTGGGTAATGCGCGGAATCCTTATAGCCGTGGCCTGTGAACGCTACATCACTTGCCAAAATCAACTGCTGCCTTGCAGATGGTCTTGGCTCACCAAAAGCTATGGAAGCACATCCAGAAAAAACAGCAGGCTGAAGTCGGAGACCACGGGCCTATTAGCGCAAAACTTTTCGGCACCCTAAACTCAAATTGAGAATGAAGAAGAAGAAGAAGACATACACATGTTGACAAGACGTACCATAGACCACTATCAGACCAAAGGCCAGTAAGATGATCATCAGGAACCTCAGCTTGTCCATGGACTGAGAGAACAGCAGGTAGTAGTAGTAGCCAGCCTGTGGAGGAGCAATGTCATCAGTGTCACGTTTCATATGTCAGTGTAGGATGACAGGCAGATGTCACCCAGAATTATATCCATTAAAATGTGTAACCAAATAAACACTTTGCATAGAACTATAGTAGGGTGAGACTGCTATCAGGCTGGGTAGAGAAAAAAATGTTTTATATACAGGGTATACGTAGGCCTGACAGGACGTCACAATAAATAGGCCTGTCAGGACATCACAATATGTAGGCCTGTCAGGACATCATGATACGTAGGCCTGACAGGACGTCACAATAAGTAGGCCTGACAGGACGTCACAATATGTAGGCCTGTCAGGACGTCACAAAACGTAGGCCTGACAGGACGTCACAATACGTAGGCCTGACAGGATGTCACAATATGTTGGCCTAACAGGACGTCACAATACATAGGCCTGACAGGACGTCACAATATGTAGGCCTGACAGGACGTCACAATACGTAGGCCTGACAGGACGTCACAATATGTGGGCCTGACAGGACGTCACAATACGAAGGCCTGACAGGACGTCACAAAACAACAAACGTTTGGGCAAAAAGACTTAAGTAAACAAACAGACAAGAACAAATAAAATATAAACTTTTTAAAAATTAGACTATTAGTAGTAAGCATGATACATTGGTCATGTTGGATATTTACTCCCCTTCATTAAAAATAAATACAGAAATTTGTATTACATGAGCTGGTATATTTAAACCAAAAGAATTAAGAATTAGCTTAAATTAATTCTTATAATAAAATTTCATTAAATTTTCCATCTTTGATAAAAATGATTCTTTGCGGTATAACAAACAAAAAATTGGACAAAATTAAAACATTCATAGGTGTAGGTATTACATACACAACATGTGTAGGTTGTTTTGTAAAATTGTTATATTTAAGAGTCTATCCATTGGCAAGCAACTACTGTAGGGAAGGGGAGATAAGGAGATTTTTCACAAGAAGAAGTTTGGTGCGAAGTGAGTTTACAATGTTGAACCAACAAAATGAGTTAGACTTTGCAGAATCAAGCAAGATCCTGTAACATTCCAAAGTCACATTAACCCTTGGTACCTCAAACTGAAATCACAATTCCCCTTGGTTTCCTGGGGAATATTCACTTTAGGGTAAGTGTCAAAGACCAATATGGATTTTTAACACACAAACAATACCCAAAAAAAACACACGGGATATTGGGTTCAAAGGGTTAAAACAAATTAAGGCCCTTCTCATCAAGCAAACAATGAGTGCTCAGCTCACTGGTGGGTCACAACACACTGACCCTGTACACACTGACTCCACACACTGACCCCATACGAACTGACTCCCCACACTGACCCCGTTAAAACTGACTCCCACACTGACCCCATACAAACTGACTCCCCACACTGACCCCATATACATACTGACTCCACACACTGACCCTGTACAAACTGACTCCCCACACTGACCCCATACACTGACCCTGTACACACTGACCCCATACACACTGACCCCACACACTGACCTTGTACACACTGACCCCGTACACACTGACCTTTGTGGTTTGAATAATCCCAATCCCCATGGCGACCAGCATGACAACAAACGTGATGAGGAGGTTGACGGCTATCTTGCTGCAGGCGTGCTTGTCGATCCAGTGCCTGAGGGAGTCCAGGATGTTGTCAACAATGGTCAGGGTGCACACACACTGGGGGACAATCCATGATATCAACATTAACATGTGTCAGTAGGTGGCCTTGTTTGACAAAGATGTTACATGTCTCTGAGCATACAGCAAACATTTTGTTTTATTTTAAAAATGGGCCCAATGACATTAAGTCTGGAACCCCTGCTAAAATACAGGAAGAACTAAATTGTATTTTCATAACTAATTTTTTTACAGTTTATGTCTTTGAGACTTCAACTTTTTTTTTAAAGTTTGAAACATCAGACCAGGGGTCAAGACAAAAAATTCATGTCTGAGAGAGAAAAAAGCTTTTATAATAGGAGTGTAGTATTTTTAAATGGTATTATTAAATTTTAAAATCTATTTTAGGGTAAAAGCTAAAGTTTTAACAAAAAAATAATATTTTACATCAGAGAAAGAAAGTAAAGAAAGAAAGAAAACGGAGTTCCCGTGGGGCCCTTGAAAGCCTGCAGCAATATAACAAAATCAATGTTGAGGGTGGAGGCTTGTATTTGAACTACAACTGAATTTTGTTTAGGTGCGGCCCAGTGTTTAGGTGCGGCCCAGTGTTTAGGTGCGGCCCAGTGTTTAGGTGCGGCCCAGTGTTTAGGTGCGGCCCAGTGTTTAGGTGCGGCCCAGTGTTTAGGTGCGGCCCAGTGTTTAGGTGCGGCCCAGTGTTTAGGTGCGGACCAGTGTTTAGGTGCGGACCAGTGTTCAGGCGTGGACCAGTGTTCAGGCGTGGACCAGTGTTTAGGTGCGGCCCAGTGTTTAGGTGTGGACCAGTGTTTAGGTGTGGACCAGTGTTTAGGCGTGGACCAGTTTTTAGACGTGGACCAGTGTTCAGGCGTGGACCAGTGTTTAGGTGTGGACCAGTGTTTAGGTGTGGACCAGTGTTTAGGTGTGGACCAGTGTTTAGATGTGGACCAGTGTTTAGGTGTGGACCAGTGTTCCCTCTAAGGTTTGTTGACCCGTGTGCAGAGTAAAAAAATTGGGGTGCAAAGTTGAAGACTATCCATTTTTTTGTTGTTGCAATATTTTAATAAATTTGCTGCACTGTAATTCTAAACTACTGTGCGCCGTCGGTCAGATATCTCCCCGGCTTAAAGGGAACACTGGAGCGGACCCTGGATGTTTCATTTCTTACAAATGCGGCCCTGGGGCTGAAACGTTTGCGTTTGCCCACCACTCATTTATTAAGCTATAATTAAATGTTGTAGAAAACACAAGTTGCCAAAGGTCTGTCCACTTACCAGAAACATGAGGGTGAACAAAAATGCAGAGAGATAGAAGACAAAGGCGTAGGCGTGCGGTATCTTGAGTGAGGCAAAAGCTGCCGGCATCTGCCACATGATCCTGTCGATGCCGGGAGAAACTGCGGGACATCAAAAAATAGGAATGCGAGTTAGAACTGGGAGGTCAATAATCAAACTAAACTGGTGATGCTAAGAAATACTTATCAACTGTTCAAATATGCTTTTATAGGGAAAACATTCTTTTGTGTTGCCCAATGAATGCTGAATAAACTAGAGAGAAAAAAAATGTGTAACATCAAGCATGCACAAAAATATGTGAATGAGTTACAGAGGCAGGTGATTGAGTTACAGAGACAGGTGATTGAGTTAGAGTCAGGTGATTGAGTTACAGAGACAGGTGATTGAGTTAGAGTCAGGTGATTGAGTTACAGAGACAGGTGATTGAGTTACAGAGACAGGTGATTGAGTTACAGAGACAGGTGATTGAGTTACAGAGACAGGTGATTGAGTTACAGAGACAGGTGATTGAGTTTCAGAGACAGGTGATTGAGTTACAGAGACAGGTGATAGAATCAGGTGATTGAGTTACAGAGACAGGTGACTGAGTTACAGAGACAGGTGATTGAGTTACAGAGACAGGTGATTGAGTTACAGAGACAGGTGATTGAGTTACAGAGACAGGTGATAGAATCAGGTGATTGAGTTACAGAGACAGGTGATAGAATCAGGTGATTGAGTTACAGAAACAGGTGATAGAATCAGGTGATTGAGTTACAGAGACAGGTGATAGAATCAGGTGATTGTGTTACAGAGACAGGTGATTGAGTTACAGAGACAGGTGATTGAGTTACATAGACAGATGATTGTGTTACAGAGACAGGTGATTGAGTTAGAGTCAGGTGATTGAGTTACAGAGACAGGTGATTGAGTTACAGAGACAGGTGATTGTGTTACAGAGACAGGTGGTTGTGTTACAGAGACAGGTGATTGAGTTACAGAGACAGGTGATTGTGTTACAGAGACAGGTGATTGTGTTACAGAGACAGGTGATTGAGTTACAGAGACAGGTGATTGATTTACAGAGACAGGTGATTGAGTTACAGAGGCAGGTGATTGAGTTACAGAGGCAGGTGATTGAGTTACAGAGACAGGTGATGGAGTTACAGAGACAGGTGATTGAGTTACAGAGACAGGTGATTGAGTTTCAGAGACAGGTGATTGAGTTACAGAGACAGGTGAAAGAATCAGGTGATTGAGTTACAGAGACAGGTGACTGAGTTACAGAGACAGGTGATTGAGTTACATAGACAGGTGATTGAGTTACAGAGACAGGTGATAGAATCAGGTGATTGAGTTACAGAGACAGGTGATAGAATCAGGTGATTGAGTTACAGAGACAGGTGATAGAATCAGGTGATTGAGTTACAGAGACAGGTGATAGAATCAGGTGATTGAGTTATAGAGACAGGTGATAGAATCAGGTGATTGAGTTACAGAGACAGGTGACTGAGTTACAGAGACAGGTGATTGTGTTACAGAGACAGGTGATTGTGTTACAGAGACAGGTGATTGAGTTACAGAGACAGGTGATAGAATCCCTCTGAGATGTGTTACATTTAATGGCATCCTTGTACTTGTCCAAAAGGTTGCCCATGTAAGGGGCCATGGCCAGGTTGGGCAGTTGGCTGACCAGCAGGAACATCACCAATAACATGACCCAGGTCCTGGAAGTGACAGAAGGTAACAAAAAGTTCATCACTGCCTCAGTGTAAACCTACACAGCCGTACAGAGACATAATACTTCACATGGATACGGAGGCTCTTAAACTTATTTTAACACAGCACCCCTCCTTGATGTCAAGGCATTACCCATACCAACATCTCAACAAACATATTTCACACACATCCTACAGTAAAAATCTACTTTTTTAAAAATCTTAAGGTATTTGTTTTTTTATCCGACCACCAAAAAAAATTTCTTTATCTTTTGTATTATCTGTTGGCAACACCGCGATACTTAGACTACTACTAGATGTCTGTTATCTGTTGGCAACACCGCGATACTTAGACTACTACTAGATGTCTATTATCTGTAGGGGTCTACCGATATATCGGCTGGCCGATATATCGGCACCGATATCTGGATATCGGCAATATCAGTATCGGTAGCATGTAAAGGTCCCGATATTGACGTCACCGATATTTCATAATAAGTGAAATTTTGACCCAAAAAAAAACGGAAACAAAAAAACTATCATTTAGATTTACAATATCTCGACAAATTAATATATCGACCCCGATACCGGTATTGAAATAGTCAAAAGAGTTCTAGTATTAATATGTGCAGCCACGATACTGTGTGCCATGTGCTGTGATATTGTTTAGGTATCGGCCGATTTTCGTATACTTAAAATACTGTGTAAATAGTGCCGATGCCAAGTATACCGTAATTGCTCTAATAAATGTATAACATGTAAACATTATGTTCACGTAATTGCTCTAATACTAACAGCAAAGATGCACGCAGAATCGCAGATGTCTAAAACATATCGTTTCGTATGGAATAACAAAATGTACCGTGTGCAGACTTGCTGTCATTGGCAACCATTCAACCTTCAACCTCATTTTCACTTATTACTATTACTTTGTTCTGATTGTTTCATTCATAAAAGGTGGCCGTGTGCAAAAGCCATTAAACTATTGGTTAGAATTAATAATTATGAGTCAAGGTTGAAGTTTCAAAAGGACTTCCTAATTTTGCTTGTACATTTTTATAAAGGATTGTTCGTTTTGTTATGAGTCCTATGTAGGTCATGATCTGGAACTTTTTAACACATCGGAAACTTTGTTTCGGGGAGCAAAAAAATCGGTAATATCGGCAAAACTGGATATCGGTAGACCCCTTAATTATAAAATATAAATAATTACGAGTGATAAATTTAAGAATGCCGTCATCAAATATGACCGCTGTTATTTTTGTCCTAACAAATACTCATATCGACACTCATATCGGGAAAAAATATCGGTAATATCGGCAAAAATGCACATCGGTAGACCCCTAATATTCTAAATAATTACGAGTGATAAATTTAAGAATGATGTCATCAAATATCACCGCTGTTATTTTTGTCCTAACAAATACTCATAGCGGCACTCATGTCGGAAAAAAATATCGGTAATATCGGCAAAAATGCACATCGGTAGACCCCTAATATTTTAAATAATTACGAGTGATAAATTTAAGAATGATGTCATCAAATATGACCGCTGGTTTTTGTCCGAACAAATACTCATATCGGTACTCATATCGGCAAAAAATATATCGGTAATATCGGTATCGGCAATATCGGCAAAAAGGCATATCGGTAGACCCCTAATTATCTGTTGGCAACACCGCGATACTTAGACTACTAATAGATGTCTATTATCTCTTGGCAACACCGCGATACTTAGACTACTAATAGATGTCTGTTATCTGTTGGCAACACCGCGATACTTAGACTACTACTAGATGTCTATTATCTGTTGGCAACACCGCGATACTTAGACTACTACTAGATGTCTATTATCTGTTGGCAACACCGCGATACTTAGACTACTACTAGATGTCTATTATCTGTTGGCAACACCGCGATACTTAGACTACTACTAGATGTCTATTATCTGTTGGCAACACCGCGATACTTAGACTACTACTAGATGTCTATAAACTTCTTCCACTTACAATGATGAAGGTTAAATACATTGATATTAAAATCATTAATCTAGTTAAAATAAATTTTCATATTAATTATAAGCAATTCTAATACAGTAATAAAATAAATTATAAGTAAAAAGATTGACAATATTCACTATATCGACGTTTTAACAAGAACAAAGAGGATTCAAACTAAAAACTAACTAAATGATAAATGAAAGGAGGTAGGCTTTCAAAAAATTAATTTGCTCCTTTATGTATTATCAATTGTAAAAAAAAATTTAATTTTCATTTTTTTAAAATGAAAGGGAAAAAAAAAGGGTCATGTTGCACTGGTGGTCGGATAAAAAAACAAGTACCAAACTTAATTTACTGATATCTAGATCTTTTATCGTCTCCTGAGCTTATGCAGGGTTTATGATTAGTCTTTCAATTTTGAGTTTTGAATGTTGATAGTGTTCTGATATTCTGGGTATGTTCAGAACAACCGAATCCACACCCGAATGCCAGTTATCAGATACTAAAATGTTTCAATGAGTATAATTTTATTAATATTACCCAATTGAACAAATTTCTCTTTGTTTCGCCTCAACAATTTGTAAGATGCCTAGTATTATAAATGCATGTAAAATATAAACAGGCCGGTGAACTCACAAGTTGCGAATCTTCCTGCTCCGCCCACATAACTTTCCCATGGTGCAACAGATGGGCGTCCACATCGGAAAAGCGTAGATCAGGATCCTGAAGCCATCAATCCAGCTCTGTGCAAATATATGTGCAAGTATATGTGCAAGTATATGTGCATGATGTTAAATATTTTCAACAAATAAACATTTCGGAGTAAATACAATCAAAATTACATTAAAACAAAAATTAATTACAGATTTTGTTCAATTTTAAAACAACATGAACTAGGTGTGCAAAAACAGATCTATAGAAATTCAGCTATTTATTATACAAAACTGTAAACACAAGAATACATCATGAAAACAAATTAATATATTATTCCCTAGGTTGCCATCTGACAAATGGCTTGGATAAGACCAAAAGAACAAGTAAATATTGAAGACATCAAGATATTTCTGTGGTCCGCCCCCATGTCTTAAGCAATGTTCCCTCTAAGGTTCTTTGGTCCATGTTCAAAGTAAAAAAACTCGTGTGCAAAGTTGCACACCACCCATTTTTGGTGCAATATTTTATAAAATTTGCTGCACTGTAATTCAAAACTGCTGCGCAGCGTCAGTCAGATATCTGCGCTGCCTCCGCAGCTTAAAGGGAACATTGGTCTGAAGTTAGTTTAGGCCAAGAGTGTTGCCCTGAACATTTTTAACAATTAACACTGTGTTCTTGTTTCTAGTTGTTAACACGCCATGAGTGTTTCTGTACCTGCACAATTCACGTGAATGTTCACACTATTATAGGTGTCTTTGCTTATTGTCTGTGTCTCCATTACTAAGACAACTGCAACTAAAATGCACCCCCTGTTAAGACAGTCGTATCCATAACTGAGATGGCTACTTACTATCAATACGTTGTTTTCATTTTCTTTGAAGACGTAGAGCTTCCTGAGGTAGCTGACAGAATGCGTGCTGTTGAGGTTATGGTACCCGTAGCCCAGCACCGTGAGCAGACAGGAGAGAGCTGCGGGGCTTATTAAGAATAAAATCTAGGAGGAGAAATACAAAAAATTAGGAATACAAGACATTCTGAAACCTTTTTTTTTAAATGATCAAGTAAAGTTTGGTGTCTAATGGCCCATCATCAGTCAACTAAATCCAATTTGAAGTCTTTCACTCAAACAAAATATTTCTTACACTTCTTACAAGTTAACATGGCTTAAAGATGATCATATCCTAACTTTTGTTCTATCAAGCTGAGCACCATGTTCTAGTCCACATTATTTTGGAAACTCATATGAAACTTTCTAAAAATAAACATACCCTCCAGCCTAATTATTTTTTCTGAAAATGATCAATTTTTATTATTTACTAGCAGACCCGTCGTGCGTTGCAACGATCTCAGTAAAAATGATTTAATTTAAACCGGGAATGGACATTAGGAGTTCAGTGCCCTATAGTAATATAATATAGATTCTCAAGTTTTCATATTCTAAATTTAGTCAAAATCCAATTATTTTCTCATTATTTAACGCTTAAACTAATTTTAATATAGCTAATATAGTGAGAGAAAAAAAACGACATAAAGGGGACCCGGGCCTATTCGGTGCGAGATGTCAATTTCAAACACCTTTTTATTTTCATTCAGTTTCATATGGGATATTTTTATCAAGATAGTTAAAAAGTGAATGGCAAAAATATCTTAAACATATATGGAAAAAAACATTTGGGGCCCCCGCCCCGAAGATACTGTTCATCTTAATTCAGTTTCCTCATAGATATATTCCTCAAAATCGTGAAAAATTGAATGGGGAAAAATATCTTTAAAATATATGAAGAAAAGACATTTGGGGCCCCCGGCCCCAAAGGAATGGACATTTGAAGTTCTGTGCCCTATAGTATTTTAATATGGGCTACCAAGTTTTTGTATGCAAATTTTGGTTAAGATCCATTCATTTACTCAGTAGCTAACGCATAAACTAATTTTTATATAGCTTATATAAGCAAAAAACGACATTAAGGGCAACAGGGCCCATTTAGTGCAAGATATAAAGTTCAAAACACCTGTTCATTTCAATTTGTATAATAATGGATACATGTGTCATTATTTGTCAAGATTGTCAATAACTGAATGGTGAATAAAATCTTAAACGTTTAAGAAAAAGTACTTTTGGGCCCCCAGCCCCAAAGGAATGATTATTAGGAGTTCAGTGCCCTATAGTATTTTAATATTGGCTATCAAATTTTTATATACAAAGTTTGGTTAAGATCCAACAATTTACACAGTAGCTAGCGCTTAAACTAATTTTTATATAGCTCATATAAGCAAAAAATGACATTATGGGCCCCCGGTGCCCCATGAGTGTTAAATTTAGAAACAAAAGTTGCCAGTTACCATCCCAGGTGGGTACTCAACAGTCTCCAAAATTTTCATGACGATCGGATGAATGGTTTAGTCAGCTATAAAGGACATGCACACACACACACACAGACATACATTGATTTTTATATATATAGATTTTAGCAGAGTTATGCTTCTTTGCCCATTAAATTTAAAGGTTAGGTGCAAAGAAATTAGCTAATTAAGAAAACCAGCAGTGTACAAGCAGTCAGGGCGGGGTTTAGACTTGATGGGGCTTTGACTTTGAGATATGGTGGCCCCTTTTGAAGTCTAGATCTTCTATGTCAGTGCCAAATATGAAAACAAAAATTCCGGGGGGCCCCAAAGAAGCACAAAGCTATAGCTTGTTCAGCAAATAGGTAAATCCTGCACAGCAAGCAGTATTCCAGCCATATCACAGAAAAGGACCAATCCTCATTTGCTTAATAATTTCAAGAAAATAATTCTTCAAAACTTTTTAAATATCTGGAAGACTAGTTTTTTCTTAAAGCAAATCCTGTTCCTTAAATTAGCACTGAAAGATAAAACAGATCATTTTACTCTACAGACTGTGGGAATTTCCAAGTGTCCTTACCCATTGGCTAATTGGGTAATCCTTCAGTTTCTACACATATATTATTTCACAGCGAAATTTAATTTTCTCGTGAGAACTTACGCTTTTAAGTTATTAAATGCATTATTATATGTTGTATTTCAGCTATTACAGCGCTTATTTGTGAGTCTTTTTAATTTCTAATTACATTTTGCTGTGAAACAATATACGTGTAGAAACTGCAGGATTACCGGCTAATTATGTAATATAAATTATCACTGTTTTGTCGCAAGGGAATTGATTGATTTTTTATTTTGATGGTGATTGGGAGGAGGGGAGGGAGGCTTCGCTCTAGTGACATAGGTCAGAGGAGAGGTTAAGGTTAAATTATTTTCACTTTAAAATTGCCTTGCGTAAAAAAAAATGTTACTTATGAGCTCAAAATGAATTTTTACAATGTAATAACAAAGAAGCGTTTCCATTTATCGGAATGAAAAATGACCCCCTTTCCAGTCCATGACGGACTATGGGGCAAGTGATGTAGCGTTCACAAGTTTTTAGCCACCACTAACGAGCAGGGGAATGTGTGGCCAGCACAATGCCCCAGAGGCCTTGCCAGTACCTGGACTCGAACCCGCGACTCGGGATCTGCCACGGTTCGATAGTCCAGTAATTATTTTTTTTAATCTATCTCGTTTTAAAATCTTAGTTCAGTAAAGACTTATATAACTAAGTTACAACACTCTGGTATAAGGTTCAGGGTAAAATAAACCATGTTACATCTAGGGTCCATGCAAGCGAGTTACTGCTTGGGTTAATGGACTCAACCATCAAGGGTCAATGCAAGAATGCTCGGGTTAATGAACTAACCCATCAACGGTCAATGCTAGCAAGCTTGGGTTAATGGAATAACCCATCAAAGGGTCAGTGCAAGCAAATAACTGCCATGGTTAATGGACTCTTCAAGGGTCAAAGCAAGAATGCTTGGGTTAATGGACTCACCCATCAAGGGTCAATGGAAGCAAGCTGGGGTTAATGGACTCACCCATCAAGGGTCAATGGAAGCAAGCTGGGGTTAATGGACTCACTAATCAAGGGCCAATGAACTCACCAATCAAGGGCCAATGGAAGCAAGCTGGAGTTAATGGACTCACCCATCAAGGACAAATGGAAGCAAGCTGGGGTTAATGGACTCACCAATCAAGGGCCAATGGAAGCAAGCTTTGGTTAATGGACTCACCCATCAAGGGTCAATGGAAGCAACCTTGGGGTTAATGGACTCACCCATCCACAGACCCTGGCACCAAAGCCAACAAAGAGCGTAACAAGGACCCAGACGATGGCTAACGTTACGGGCATCAGGGAGATCTCAGCCTTACGGGCCAGGTCTGTGAAGTGCCACTGGGGGAAGCCATCGATGCTCTCTATCCCGCTAGACAGCTGGAGGAACTCTCGTCTGTTAGGAGTTAAAATAGTAACAGTCAATAATAATTTAGAATTCATATGGGAGAAATAGTTTAATTTAAATTTCTTTATTCCAAAAAATATGCCACTCTTTGGAAAGCGTGCAATATGTTTACATTGAAACCATAATATTACTTGAAGATTGATACAAGGCTACAAATAAGCAAACAAATAAACTGGAAATGTTTGGGACCTCTGTCCATGATGGACACGTTGTACAGTAATTTTTGTTTAAGGGAACAGTTTACTGTCGACTCATTGATAATGGGAAGGCTCATTTAGTCTCTATCTTATCTATTTCAGACGCTCCTTTAATACAGAAGATTATTACACATCCTTCATCTCTCTAGAGTTACCCACTTGTAAAAGATTTCCTCTGGTCTGTGTAGTGTGATCCCTTCGCCAGCAAACGCGCTGATTACAGAAAGAAACAAATTTATTAATTAAATTATTTTAAGCATTATTTCTTTCTATATTTATACACATATAGTTTTTCATTCAAAAACTATATTGAAATCATCTGTGAATTTTTAGTTGCCACTGAAATGGAGTCCAGGAAGCGTGTTTTTTGTTGTTGTTTTTTAGAGAGAAATACATTTTTCTACAAACAGAAAAAAATTAGTAATATTCTATCCAATGACTGAGACGAATACCATAGTTACTCTTTCAATTGCTACCCATAATAGTTTTAGACACATGATAGTTACTCTGTTTATTGCTACATTTAATAGTTTAAGGTAAATATAACAGTTACTCTTTTAATTGCTGCACTTCATAGTTTAAGACAAATTCAAATATGATAATTACTCTATAAATGCTACATTCAATAGTTTTAGACAAATACGATAGTTACTCTTTGTCAAGATTCTCTGAGCACTTCTCGTTTTGCAGAGTTTTGTGCTGGACAAAGGAACATGTTCCCCAGGTGTAGTCTTCTTTGGAGATGGCGATGAATGCATAGGTTCCCAGCTGGGCCACCATCGGGGCCAGGGAGGAGACGAAGAGCAGGAGGTCAATGAGTGCAGCTATACCAACACCTGGAATGTGAGTCAGTGGTGACACGTGAGTCAGTGGTGACACGTGAGTCAGTGGTGACACGTGAGTCAGTGGTGACACGTGAGTCAGTGGTGACACGTGAGTCAGTGGTGACACGTGAGTCAGTGGTGACACGTGAGTCAGTGGTGACACGTGAGTCAGTGGTGACACGTGAGTCAGTGGTGACACGTGAGTCAGTGGGGACACGTGAGTCAGTGGTGACACGTGAGTCAGTGGTCGCACGTGAGTCAGTGGTGACACGTGAGTCAGTGGGGACACGTGAGTCAGTGGTGACATGTGAGTCAGTGGTGACACGTGAGTCAGTGGTGACACATGAGTCAGTGGTGACACATGAGTCAGTGGTGACACGTGAGACAGTGGTGACACGTGAGTCAGTGGTGACACATGAGTCAGTGGTGACACATGAGTCAGTGGTGACACGTGAGTCAGTGGTGACACATGAGTCAGTGGTGACACATGAGTCAATGAGTCAGTGGGATGTTGGTGGTGACACATGAGTCAATGGGACGTTGGTGGTGGTGGTGACACATGAGTCAGTGGGACGTAGGTGGTGACACGTGAGTCAGTGGGACATTGGTGGTGACACATGAGTCAGTGGGACATTGGTGGTGATACGTGAGTCAGTGGGAAGTTGGTGGTGACACATGAGTCAATGGGACATTGGTGGTGACACATGAGTCAGTGGGACGTTGGTGGTGACATATGAGTCAGTGGGACATTGGTGGTGACACATGAGTCAGTGGTGACACATTAGTCAGTGGTGACACATTAGTCAGTGGTGACACATGAGTCAATGGGACATTGGTGGTGACACATGAGTCAATGGGACATTGGTGGTGACACATGAGTCAGTGGGACGTTGGTGGTGACACATGAGTCAGTGGGACATTGGTGGTGACACATGAGTCAGTGGGACGTTGGTGGTGACACATGAGTCAGTGGGACATTGGTGGTGACTTATAAGAGTCAGTGGGACATTGGTGGTGACACATGAGTCAATGGGACATTGGTGGTGACACATGAGTCAGTGGGACGTTGGTGGTGACACATGAGTCAATGGGACATTGGTGGTGACACATGAGTCAGTGGGACGTTGGTGGTGACACGTGAGTCAGTGGGACATTGGTGGTGACACATGAGTCAGTGGGATGTTGGTGGTGACACATGAGTCAATGGGACGTTGGTGGTGGTGGTGACACATGAGTCAGTGGGACGTAGGTGGTGACACGTGAGTCAGTGGGACATTGGTGGTGACACATGAGTCAGTGGGACATTGGTGGTGATACGTGAGTCAGTGGGACGTTGGTGGTGACACATGAGTCAATGGGACGTTGGTGGTTTGAGAATAAAATATTCTCAAACAGCTGTTCTAAAAATTTTCGAGTTTTATTCACAAACAGTGATTACTTTTCCAACACAGGACAGCCCTGGCGCCTGACACTGTAATGTAGTAATGTCTCATTTAAAATAAATATGAATTACCAAAATTCCGCATGTAATTTCTGAACGACCCATAGACCCACCTTTCCAAAAGGGGAAGAACAGCGAGAAGACCCCCACAACGCCCTTCTGTAGGTAGCCTCCAAGCTTGAGCTGCACGAAGACTGCTGGGACTGCCAGGATGATGAGGGGGACGTACACGGCTACCACTGTGAGACCCCCTGAGGAACAGAAAAGCACAGTCATGAACAAGGGCGGGGGTGGAGACTTAAATTGTGATAACTGTTTTTAATTAAACTTTTTTAAAGGGGATTACTGGGCAAGGCTTTTGAGTGCACTTGATATCAATGTTACCTATAAGCTCCACTGCTTAGCTATCTGCCCGATGCTATGCAGCTATCTGCCCAATGCCCAGCAAAGTTTGATAAGGATATCATAAGTGTGTTTGCGGAATGTATTTTGTTGTTGTCTGTTGTGGGATGTATAATTTTACATGGATGTTACACAATTTTGCACACTAGTTGTTGTTTTTTTGCACGATGAACGAAAGGGAGGGAGCATTACTTGACACGAGGACTATCTTGTTCTCTTTTTGTATGACCTTCAACATTTTTTACCAAAAATTCATCTGTGCTAAAATAAAGGGTGGCTGAGTGTAATCCCTGAGAAGTATATTAATTGTGGGACATGACTAATGTTCCCCTCAATAATTACCGTATATACTCGTTCTATACCCCGTTCGTTCATAAGCCGACCCCCCTCTTTTTGTAAGAGAAAAGTATATAAAGTGTGTAACCGGCTCATAAGCCGACCCCAAGAGTTACTGGTATATTTTGTTTCTTTTGTAAACAGTGGCAAAAGCGCGTACATTAAAATTCGTTGTTGAAAACAATATTTATAAAGCAATTTATTTAAACAGTTACAAAAATAAATAAAATGAATAAATAAGGTAAGTGCAGATGTTTAATAATATTTTATAGCTTCTGGTAGAGCAGTCGGATCTTGTAGAATGTAGACAAGGACCTTGATGATCTACAATAACAACAACGATATTCAATGAACATGCATAAATCATATATGACCCGCTCGTAAGCCGACCCCCAAACATTTCCCACTAGATTTTGTCCAAAAAAAGTCGGCTTTAGAACGAGTATATACGGTAATATGTGCTGCTGCACAGCCATGCTCCAGAATACTGCACCTTATTTCGGTCCCTTACAGCAGTGACCCGAGACCCAATGAGGTCATTCAGTTTATTTGTGAAATGTGTTTTTAATTGCAGCAGTTAGAGATTATTTAGTGGTAAATATTTAAAAATAACTCTTGACAGTTTGATGAATCTAAAACAACTTAAGAAACACAGATTGTGTGACAGAAAAGTTAAACATTGATGTAGAATAGATGTTTGATTTCCTATACCTTTAAAAATAATAACTGGAAGCAAATAATCATGTAGGTGAGACCAGTATACATTCGAGTTCAGTTAGATCAATGTAAAACAAAGGTTATGCCATTAACCCAAATATAAGCCGCCGCCCCTTCCTTTCCGGCATAGGAGTCTTTCAGGCAGGAATGAGAAGTACAGATGTAATATACAAAGATTCATCACTTTTTGGGTCTGTCTAGGTTTGGGTCTGTCTAGGTGAGAAAAATTTGTCAACACCATTAATGTCAAATGTCCTCAAAGAAGATGAAGCATGACAAGCCCATCATCAAATGATACAAGCATTAGCCTGACATTACAAGATTAAAGTCAAGTAAAACAATTAGCCTAGAAACCTACTACGGTGCGCTGCTAGGGTCTCTGAGGTTGACAGTGAGATATTTATGGGTTGGTCGGCTTCATCCATCACTTTCTCTTACCGGCTGACAGACAATTAATTAGTGTGATAATGAGAACCCAATGTTTCTGTAAATAGGTTATTTAATTGAAAGATTAACACCCACTTTTCATAACTACAATGGTTGGATATATTCTCTATGCAGCCCTAGAAGAAGATAGTGTGAAGACACCTTTTTTTACTTAAGGGCTTCTAAAAGCTTTAGTACAAATACCAGCCTTTGATGTTTGTCAGGCAAAACTGCAAGTGTCTTTGCAATGAACAAAATATAATTGACCCCCCCCTTAAAAACTCCTTTTGTCAAACATTTGAGATTCAATTTCATTTAGGTTTGGACATAGCGAGAGAGACAATTTTAACCGGCGTGGGTAACGGGCACTCAAAATACAGCTATGATGAACAGTGTTCCCTCTAAGGTTCGTTTGTCCGTGTGCAAAGTTGCGCAGCATCCAATTTTTGTGCAATATTTTACTAAATTTGCTGCGCGATTATTCTAAACTGCTGGGCGGCGTCTGTCAAATATCTACATGTAACTACTGAACGACCAACAGACCTACCTTTCCAAAACGGAAAGAACAGCGAGAAGAGCCCCCAACCCCTTTCTGTACGTATGTTAGATACTCACAATGTGGGGAATACAGGTATGATGAAAAGTGTGTGTTAGGTACTCACAACGTGGGGAATACAGGTGTGACGATACGTGTGTGTTAGGTACTCACAACGTGGGGAATACAGGTGTGACGACACGTGTGTGTTAGGTACTCACAACGTGGGGAATACAGGTGTGACGACACGTGTGTGTTAGGTACTCACAACGTGGGGAATACAGGTGTGACGACACGTGTGTGTTAGGTACTCACAACGTGGGGGATACAGGTGTGACAACACGTGTGTGTTAGGTACTCACAACGTGGGGAATACAGGTGTGACGACACGTGTGTGTTAGGTACTCACAACGTGGGGAATACAGGTGTGACGACACGTGTGTGTTAGGTACTCACAACGTGGGGAATACAGGTGTGACGACACGTGTGTGTTAGGTACTCACAACGTGGGGAATACAGGTGTGATGACCAACAGGTGTGATAGCTACTCACCATGAGGGGAATACAGGAATGATAAAAAACATGTGTATGAGCAGATGGCGATGAACTGAAACACATTCCACGGAGGGATCTCTATGCTCATCTTGGTGCCGGTCTGGAGCTGCGGATGATGCCTGGCTGAAGGTGAAGGTCGATGGTAGGTTGTTGTTTTTTTATTTCTCGATGGTAGATGCCAGCTAGCTGCAGACGATGGCTACGTGATGGCTGGCTGGTGATGCTGGCTGCCAAGTTACGGGGACTAGAATCATCCTTTACAGTAGAAATAATCCAAGTGCTTTGGGTCACCCACACAAAAAGCTGAACACTTTTATCAATTAAACTTTACAAACAGCTGCTGCTGCGGTTTTTCTTTAAAAATTAAACACAGTGCTGAATAATATATCAAGTGGATGAAATTCCAACGGAAGTAATTTAAGTGTTTGAAAATAATAATAACAGTAAACAGTTCAAAATTTGAACAGGCAAGAAATAAACAGTAAACAAATTAAACCGGAAGAAAAGAACACAACTAATTCAAGTCAATCATGAGAGATTAATCAGAAAATTTTGTAAGTTCTGTATAAATAAAAGTATTATACAGAGAAGGAATGAAGAAAATGTGCTTTCGTTGATCGATAAATAAAAATTCACTTGAGCAAAAATGTATATAAATTAACTGAGACAGACGCTTGTTTTAAAGACGGTGAAGGTAGGGGTTGTAATTTATTTAATCCAAGTGGGTTGGTGGTGTAAATGCCATCAGCAGAACAAGAGTTACTGCCCACGGGGTCTGCAGAGAAAAGAAATCACAGGTCCGGATCTCTGGACTCTTGGAATCGATGCCCAGTGTGTGTCCCAGTGCACGTGACGGCCGTCTGAGAGAGGTGGACTGGGGTCATTTGCATGGGAAAGCTGGTTCGAATCTCAAACTTTCCACGTTCGACTTTGGTATTGTAGCCAAGTGTAAGGAGATCTGTGAGTGCAGCGCTAATGTCTCATCTGGTATCATGCTGGCTGTACCGGTGGATCACTGTGTCCAAGGAGACATGTGAAGACTCAATAGCGGAGCTCATGGTCTGCTGAGGAAGATAAATAAAAGTGTTTTGATTGGTGAGGTCGAGAGGCGTGGTGAATATGATTGATGAGGTCAAGAGGCGTGGTGAATATGATTGGCGAGGTCAAGTGGTGGGGTGAATATGATTGGTGAGGTCAAGAGGTGTGGCGAATATGATTGGTGAGGTCAAGAGGCGTGGTGAATATGATTGGTGAGGTCAAGGGGTGTGGTGAATATGATTGGTGAGGTCAAGAGGCGTGGTGAATATGATTGATGAGGTCAAGAGGCGTGGTGAATGATTGATGAGGTCAAGAGGCGTGGTGAATATGATTGGTGAGGTCGAGAGGCGTGGTGAATATGATTGATGAGGTAAAGAGGCGTGGTGAATATGATTGGTGAGGTCAAGAGGCGTGGTGAATATGATTGATGAGGTCAAGGGGTGTGGTGAATATGATTGGTGAGGTCAAGAGGTGTGGTGAATATGATTGGTGAGGTCAAGAGGTGTGGTGAATATGATTGGTGAGGTCGAGAGGCGTGGTGAATATGATTGGTGAGGTCAAGAGGTGTGGTGAATATGATTGGTGAGGTCAAGAGGTGTGGTGAATATGATTGATGAGGTCATGAGGTGTGGTGAATATGATTGGTGAGGTCAAGAGGTGTGGTGAATATGATTGGTGAGGTCGAGAGGCGTGGTGAATATGATTGGTGAGGTCAAGAGGTGTGGTGAATATGATTGATGAGGTCGAGAGGCGTGGTGAATATGATTGGTGAGGTCGAGAGGCGTGGTGAATATGATTGATGAGGTCAAGGGGTGTGGTGAATATGATTGGTGAGGTCGAGAGGCGTGGTGAATATGATTGATGAGGTCGAGAGGCGTGGTGAATATGATTGGTGAGGTCGAGAGGCGTGGTGAATATGATTGATGAGGTCAAGGGGTGTGGTGAATATGATTGGTGAGGTCGAGAGGCGTGGTGAATATGATTGATGAGGTCAAGAGGCGTGGTGAATATGATTGGTGAGGTCAAGAGGTGTGGTGAATATGATTGATGAGGTCGAGAGGCGTGGTGAATATGATTGGTGAGGTCAAGAGGCGTGGTGAATATGATTGGTGAGGTCGAGAGGCGTGGTGAATATGATTGATGAGGTCAAGGGGTGTGGTGAATATGATTGGTGAGGTCAAGAGGTGTGGTGAATATGATTGATGAGGTCGAGAGGTGTGGTGAATATGATTGATGAGGTCAAGGGGTGTGGTGAATATGATTGGTGAGGTCGAGAGGCGTGGTGAATATGATTGATGAGGTCAAGAGGCGTGGTGAATATGATTGGTGAGGTCAAGAGGTGTGGTGAATATGATTGGTGAGGTCAAGAGGTGTGGTGAATATGATTGATGAGGTCGAGAGGTGTGGTGAATATGATTGATGAGGTCAAGGGGTGTGGTGAATATGATTGGTGAGGTCGAGAGGCGTGGTGAATATGATTGATGAGGTCAAGAGGCGTGGTGAATATGATTGGTGAGGTCAAGAGGTGTGGTGAATATGATTGATGAGGTCGAGAGGTGTGGTGAATATGATTGATGAGGTCAAGGGGTGTGGTGAATATGATTGGTAAGGTCAAGAGGTGTGGCGAATATGATTGGTGAGGTCAAGAGGTGTGGTGAATATCTTATCTGTTTACAGACGCTCCTTCTATACAGAAGATTATTGCGTCCTACGCTTATCTATGGTTTGTGTTTAGTCCTGCATTTTTTATTAGAGATTTAAATGTTGATAAAGTGTTGGTTTTCCTGGATTCTTCAGGCAACCCATTCCACGCCCGAATTCCGGACGGGAAGAAGGAAAACTTGTATGTGTTTGTTCTTGCATACGGAATAAGAAAGGTGTTTTTATCCTTATGTCTATCTGAGGGTTGTATTAAGTTATCTTTGTGTTGTATTTCTAAATTAGAATTAATTGCTTTATGTATGATTACTACTTTGCTCTTGGTTCTTCTATCCTCTAGTGTTTCAAGGTTTAATGATATGATTGAGGTCAAGATGTGTGGTGAATATGATTGGTGAGGTCAAGAGGTGTGTTGAATATGATTGATGAGGTCAAGGGGTGTGGTGAATATGATTGGTGAGGTCAAGAGGTGTGGCGAATATGATTGGTGAGGTCAAGGGGTGTGGTGAATATGATTGGTGAGGTCAAGAGGTGTGGTGAATATGATTGGTGAGGTCAAGAGGCGTGGTGAATATGATTGGTGAGGTCAAGAGGTGTGGTGAATATGATTGGTGAGGTCAAGGGGTGTGGTGAATATGATTCAGATTTAGCATCATGTTTTATGCATGATGTCATGAGCAGCTGAGATTAAGTGTATGACCATGAACACTTTATTTGATTTAAACATTCTACATCAATGATTCTCGTAATGAGCAGCTAAAATAAAGTGAACGTTTCGGCAAAGAGCCTTGCTCAACGAACAAAAAGGTACACAAATAATATAAAGTGTATGACAATGAATACTTTATTTGATCTAAACATTCTGCATATAATAATTGTTGTGGGCCACACAAAAGAAGAATTCAATTTATTAGCAAAGGCAGCATAATAATTGACTGCACTTCACACTTCTGCTAATCACTCTGAGTTGTCTCTGATAGAAAGTAAAGCGACTGAAATGTCGACTCATTTTCTAACACTAAAGCTCAGAATCAACTTTCCGAATGTATGTAATTCTTACCAGACAAAAGGATTACCATCATTATTTAATAAACTTAATGTTACTTTTGGAAAAGTTTAAATTACCTTACAAGATTCATTTTTAGGTGATTGTAATGAAAATAAAAATACATTAAATTTTAACTGAAACGAGCAAACGGCAAATGATTCGCAAGTTAACCCCAGCTAGCTAATTGCCTTCGCTGAATGCGTACTTTGTTTATTGGTGACAATAACCCTTAGTTTAACAAGTGTCAAAACACTTAGAGGTATCACATTGTGAAGTATTTTTAAGAGAAATAATTCAACAGTAAACAATTAGCCCTTGGACATGCATAATTTTTTAGTTGTGATGTTTTCAGGGAATTTCCTATTTTGTGTTTCAATAAAACAACAGCTCTACAAGTATATCAAGTGCCTAATAAAACAACAGCTCTACAAGTATAACAAGTGCCTAATAAAACAACAGCTCTACAAGTATAACAAGTGCCTACACCAAATTTAAATGCATTCCTTGCCATAACACTTGAACTTGAACATATCAAACTAGGTTGTGCTGCGGCGCCGTGGCGCCTACGGCACCCTCGTTTTTTAGGGCGCCTACGGCGCCCACTTTTTTCAAAAGTCCAACAAGGACAAGTTGATAAATACGAAATATTAAACTTTCTGAAATGTTCACAAAATATTTTATAATAGGGGTTGTAGGGCGCCTGCCCACTTTTTTCAAAAGCCCAAGTAACTTATCCTTGTTTGATAAATACGAAATATTAAACTTCCTGAAATGTACACAAAGTATTTTAGAATAGGGGTTGCAGGGCGCCTGCGGCGCTCACTTTTTTTTGGTCAAAAGCCGCGGTGGTCTAGCGGTAGCGCGCTGGCCTGCGGAACCGAGGTAGAAGAGTGTCGCGGGTTCCATTCTCGGTGCTTGCATGGCCCCCGGGGGATTGTGCTGGCCACACAATCCCTTGCTCATTAGTGGCGGATAATTAAAACTTGTGAACACTACTTCACTTGCCCCATAGTCCGTCATGGGCTGGAAAGGGGGTTATTATTATTATTATTATTATAAACCAAAATGATTATGATTTTTAAGTCTATATTTTCAATTTTATATTTTAAAAAAACAGAGTGATGTCCCTTAGCGTTACGGCATGAGTCAGTCATAATTGAGGGTGTTTACATAATAGATTAGTACAAGACCTTAAAATATTAAACAATAAAAAGTACAGTAATAATAATAATCCGTTTGTTTTTCATGTCAGCCCTTTTGAGCGAGAATAATTGCTAGGAAATAAGAGTTCGTATGTTTTCATTTTCCTGGGAGCTGTACATCACAATTAGACTGGATGAAAATTTTCGTCAATTATAAAATCTTATACATTACTGTCATTACAGAAGCTCCTTCTATACTGCACCTATCTATGTTTTGCGTCTAGTCTTGCATTTTCTTTCAAGATTTGAATGTTGACTGTAAAATTGTCATGACATCTTAATCTATGTTCTCAAGTATCTCTTATCTGTAGATCAGTATTAGCACCGGGACATACAAGAACGACAGAAGTGTGTCTCCTATCCAAACAATCTTTACACTATCATTACCTAACAGACATAAACACTCATATATTACTTACCAGTGGCTACTCTTTAGTGTTCTCCTTTAAACACACCAACACATTTCTCTCAAACAACTAAACAGAAATAAATTTAACACACACACACAAAACGCATGTGGTCACACAAACTTGTGCTGTCGACGCACCATTAATCTACCATCACAGACGACTCAATAGATGCAAGCATACCAGCAAGGAGTAGCACTCGGACTATAGACAACCATGGTAATGGCGACAATGACATCTTTGTCAACACCCTCATTTAACGACCACGTCCGCCTAGAATCTGGTGTAAACAGGCGCAACGCACCACACAATAATGGCTTTTCATAACCTGATAAATGGTTTATTTTTTCTAAAAGGAACTCTCAATGCAAATATTTATTTTTTTAATTAAAACATGGTTTTGATCAATCTTCAGATTGCTGTGTGGCCGTAAATAACGGATGGCACACTCAAGGGACCTACATGACAGTGACCCTTAAGGTTGGACGACTCAGGTGGCACACTTAAAAGGATGGCTCGCACTGTCGTGACCTAATTTAAGGTTGACACACTGATGTGACCTTCTATCAAGAAGACCTTTATTAAGGTGAACACCCTTGCCCTTGCAATGACGAGCACGGAGGTCGGTCGTCACGCCTCCACGCCACCCTACTTCACTAAAGCCGGCTTGCAATGACGAGCACCGAGGTCGGTCGTCACGCCTCCACGCCACCCTACTTCACTAAAGCCGGCTTGCAATGACGAGCACCGAGGTCGGTCGTCACGCCTCCACGCCACCCTACTTCACTAAAGCCGGCTTGCAATGACGAGCACCGAGGTCGGTCGTCACGCCTCCACGCCACCCTACTTCACTAAAGCCGGCTTGCAATGACGAGCACGGAGGTCGGTCGTCACGCCTCCACGCCACCCTACTTCACTAAAGCCGGCTTCTTGCAATGACGAGCACCGAGGTCGGTCGTCACGCCTCCACGCCACCCTACTTCACTAAAGCCGGCTTGCAATGACGAGCACCGAGGTCGGTCGTCACGCCTCCACGCCACCCTACTTCACTAAAGCCGGCTTGCAATGACGAGCACCGAGGTCGGTCGTCACGCCTCCACGCCACCCTACTTCACTAAAGCCGGCTTGCAATGACGAGCACGGAGGTCGGTCGTCACGCCTCCACGCCACCCTACTTCACTAAAGCCGGCTTGCAATGACGAGCACCGAGGTCGGTCGTCACGCCTCCACGCCACCCTACTTCACTAAAGCCGGCTTGCAATGACGAGCACGGAGGTCGGTCGTCACGCCTCCACGCCACCCTACTTCACTAAAGCCGGCTTGCAATGACGAGCACCGAGGTCGGTCGTCACGCCTCCACGCCACCCTACTTCACTAAAGCCGGCTTGCAATGACGAGCACCAAGGTCGGTCGTCACGCCTCCACGCCACCCTACTTCACTAAAGCCGGCTTGCAATGACGAGCACGGAGGTCGGTCGTCACGCCTCCACGCCACCCTACTTCACTAAAGCCGGCTTGCAATGACGAGCACCAAGGTCGGTCGTCACGCCTCCACGCCACCCTACTTCACTAAAGCCGGTTCAACAACCAGTAACACGTCTCTCCACCCAAAGGTCTGCACTCCTTCGCCCCCCCCCTCCCCAACCCATCCACTTTGCATGTTGTTGCCAGGCGCCCCCAGCATCCCTCCCCCCTCCCCAGACTCCAAAGATCCAACATTCGTGCACCAGAGACGGCAAGCTTTCCGCAAATAATTGGATTATTTCAGCGCATTTCATCAATTTTCTTGGCTATTCAACGGCGCTCTCTCTGACTTCTCTCACCCTCCCTCCCTCTCTCTGACTTCTCTCACCCTCCCTCCCTCTCTGACCTCTCTCACCCTCCCTCCCTCTCTGACCTCTTTCACCCTCCCTCCCTCTCTCTCTGACCTCGCTCACCCTCCCTCCCTCCCTCCCTCTCTCTCTGATCTCTCTCACCCTCCCTCCCTCTCTCTATGTGTATGTGTGTATGCATGTGTGTGTGTGTCCCTACCATCGATTTCAACGATGTTAACGATGGTGCGAATGGTATCGGGAGTTTCCACAGCACGCCAACGATGACGGAATCAAATTTGATGACACAAGACGGGACCATAGCTCGACGCAACAACCCGGCCATTAGCATCCAGTGTTAGTGTGGTGGGATTTGTTTGTAGGGTTCGGGGGGGGGGCGACGACTTATTACTACGGCTTAACGGGCATTATATTTCTTGGTTCTCCCACCGGGTCGGTAATGTTATTTTGGGCAATTAGCGGCCCCCTGCTGAAAGGTTTGATCGGACCCGATGAGAGATTTAATCAAAAAATGGATTCATGTATCAGCCATATGTATGTATATATTCATATATATATATATATATATATATATATATATATATATATATATATATATATATCCAATCCTAAATGACGTCAAGAGATAGATTTCTTACAACATTCAAGGAACAAAACAACGGGAGAGGAATACAGGAGCTAAACCAGTGGCGTAGCGAAAGGTGGGCAGGGGTAAATATGTCCCCGGGGGCCAAGGTACAGCGATCTCATTTCGTCACATTATAATAAGTGAAAGGGTAACTCTTTGTTTGACGCAACTTTGATCAACTGAGAAGTAGACAATAGACACTCGGTTAAGCTCGTTTGTTTGTGTGTTTGTTGTTCTAATTTCTTTTGATACAATCGTGAATCAGGTTGTGACAGTAGTCGATTCGAGTGTACAGTAAACCCTCACCTATTCGTGGCCCCGCATATTCGCTGGTTAGTACTGTACTGTAATATTATTGCTTGAAATGTGCACACTGTATGTATTTGTCTAAGTTTGCCTTTAAATTTGTTACATTTTCTGTCAATTCTAAGACATATGTTGTAAGCATAGAATTATAGGTGCAGTAATACAGCATGGGTAACTATGCTATGCGGTGTTACTGTCCTGTACTTACGTTCCTTTTCTATTAAAATATTGTTCAGTAAATAATTAAAATGTGTTTACATTATCATTACTATATTAGTGAAATACATTAATAAATTAATTAAATACAAAACTGCATGCAATATTAGTACATTATTACTGTACTAATGAGTAAGAGTGTCTTTAGAAAGTGTTTGGGAAGCATTTAGTACCGTGTATAATCTCATACATAGCATTTTAAATTTCTTCCAATATTCGCGGTTTTTCGACATTGGGGGGCAGGAGCGGCCTTTGGGGGTGGCAGCTGGGGCAATCGCCCCAGGCCCCGCGCTTAGGGGGGCCCCGCGTTTCAGACTTGAGAAAATATTTTAGTAACAAAAGAGCCGGTAGATATTGCACTACTGAGTTTGCGCAAGAATTGATCAAATCTAGGGGGGCCCGCGGGGTCATTGTTGCACCAGGCCTCGCGTACCTAACGCCGCCTCTGTTTGGGGGGTGGGGGGGTTAAAGAACGAAACCCCCGCGAGGGAATGCTGTTTTACATAGTTTATTTATTTATTTGGTCGATTGTTTTTGTTTGTTTTATTTTATTTTTTAAACTGAATCTGTGCAGGGCAAATCTAAGGTAGAGTTTATTTTAACATTGCCCCCATGCAGTAGATATGTGAAACACGTCCGCGCTACGTGATGGTCCGACACGAGGCGAGATATAAATGGCATGAAGGGGGCGAGCTATAAACGGCATGTAGGCTGCGAGCCGTACGTACAAGCGGCTCATCGATGTAGGTGGTGTGTGTGAACAGTGAGGGGACTTATTTGACTGAGTACGGTAATAGATCCAACAGAAACACGAGCCTGGTATAGGGTGGAATGTTGAGGACCGGCTCATTGGTAAAACATCAGTGTTGTTTGTACAGGAGCGCCCTAAGACAGTGATGGCGAACCTATGGCACGCGGGCCACAGTCGGCACGCAAGGCAACACCAGCAGGCACGCGATTAAAATACGACTTCCTAAATTAATCAAACCAGCTAAGCCAAACCGCCATTTTCGGGTTTCATCTGAGTGTGTGGCACTTTGCTATAAATAAATGGGTTTTGGTTGAATTTTGAGCACGTGACCCCAAATAGGTTCGCCAACACTGGCAAAGAATCACTGACATTCGGAAATGATGTACATTGTATAAAATGACATCCAGCAGTGATATCGCGGAATGACAAGGATAACAAACTGCGAACGCAAACATCGCACAGTGACAATGACACAGAGGACTGCATCAAAAACACGTCTCTCTATATGATAAGGAGTCAGTGATCCCCAAACTGTGTGTCAAGCGTTTTAAAATAAAGTGAATGAAATGGTTGGATAAAAGATGAAAGACTAAACTGTATTCCACGACTAAAAACTTTATCCTGCCCCCACACACAATAGCCTTCCAATGTCCCACCTCACACACAATAACCTTCCAATGTCCCACCTCACACACAATAACCTTCCAATGCCCCACCTCACACACAATTACCTTCCAATGTCCCACCTCACACACAATAACCTTCCAATGTCCCACCTCACACACAATAACCTTTCAATGTCCCACCTCACACACAATAACCTTTCAATGTCCCACCTCACACACAATAAACTTACCAATACCCCACCTCACACACAATAACCTTTCAATGTCCCACCTTACAGACAATAATCTTCAAATGCCCCACCTCACTCACAATAACCTTCCAATGTCCCACCTCACACACAATAACCTTCCAATGTCCCACCTCACACACAATAAACTTTCAATGTCCCACCTCACACACAATAACATTTCAATGTCCCACCTTACAGACAATAATCTTCCAATGTCCCACCTCACACACAATAACCCTCCAACATCCCACCTCACACACAAAACTTACCAATGCCCCACCTCACACACAATAACCTTTCAATGTCCCACCTCACAAACAATAACCTTCCAATGTCCCACCTCACGGTCCTAAAAGAATGTCACAGCAGCTACCCGTTCTCTGGGTATTGTTTTCATGTTAAAAAGTAGGACCGGAAGTAGAATTGTTACGGGACCCCAAAATGAAGGAAATGGTTGGCATTAAGACTCATGACAGTCCCGAAATTTTGATAACATTTGATGGCATGGTCCCCGTGTCACGACAGTGGGGGATATCTTGGGGGGGGGTGAAACATATGACAATTGTTTAATTCGTATCCTGTGGGGGGGGGGAGTGTTGTAATCTGGTGACGTATTAGGGGAAATCCACACATTCATCAGAGATGTCGAGGGGGGGGGGTGCGCGGCGGAGGTCATAAAATGCTGAAGAATGGTTCCTTTCTGGTGATTTATTTATTTATTTTTAAAGAAAAAGTACCAACAAAAATAAATTAAAACCGTTTCGTTTAGTCCAACCGCCCTCACACGACCTAATGTTTATGGTTCAAGTCGTGCCCCTCCCCCTTCCCTCCCTGCGTACTCACGGTACACCCAGCCCTCTGTAACTGTGACCTTACATCAGGCGCCGCCTGTTGACTCAAGGCTACACGACCAGATTATAATCGCTAGCCCCTCCAAGCCCTTCCACAAACGAACCCTCTGGTCGTGTAGCGGAACATCGGGTTGGTCGGGGCTCAGATTGTCCAGCTTTGTCCAGTCGATACCACGGCAACCTCGGCGCTGGACACGGTCCTCCACTCCCACCACACGGCTGTGATTATCTTTCCCCTTTAATTTAGTTTTCTCGTCAAAGTGAACAGGAAGCGGTGCGTTCTTCCAGTTCGGCTATGTTTATCTTCAGAGTCAGAGACGTACCCAAAGTTGCTCACACAACCAGGGGACAGGGGAGAGTGAAATTTTGCCAAAGTTGGTGGTAGGCCCTGGGAGACTCAGATGTGGTTATTGAGTACGATACCACCACACCACACCAAAATTCAGTTGCTGACATAACCAGCGAGTGAATACGTTGTGAAAGTTGGTGGTAGGTTCTGGCAGACTTAGATGTGGCACTTGTATCAGATGTCAGATACCACCACACCACCCAAAAGTTCAACTGCTACAAACGCTCCCAAAGTAGCAATGGTTACGCTGAGGCGAATTGCTTCTTCCACCGCCATTTTTTTCTCTTTATTCTTCTTCGTTGGCATATCGCCTCTCTAACTAACAAGTTCACATCAGGGGGTGTACGTAGCTTTTAAAAACAGTTGAGTTTCTATATAATAAAATGTGTGTTCAAGAAGTTTGTTGGATTAACGCCAATAACTTAGCCTATACTTGCACAGAGACAACCATCCATATCTAAGAATACCATCAATAATCAGAGATTATCACCGTATCAAAGAATACCATCCAAGACCAGAGATAATCACCGTATCAAAGAATACCATCCAAGACCAGAGATTATCACCGTATCAAAGAATACCATCCAAGACCAGAGAGATTTATCCGTATCAAAGAATACCATCCAAGACCAGAGAGATTTATCCGTATCAAAGAATACCATCCAAGACCAGAGAGATTTATCCGTATCAAAGAATACCATCCAAGACCAGAGAGATTTATCCGTATCAAAGAATACCATCCAAGACCAGAGATTATCACCGTATCAAAGAATACCATCCAAGACCAGAAATTATCATCTGTATCAAAGAATACCACCAAGACCAGACATTATCATCCGTATCAAAGAATACAATCCAAGACCAGAGATTATCAACCTTATCAAAGAACACCCTCTAAGACCAGAGATTATCATCTGTATCAAAGAATACCATCCAAGACCTGAGATTATCATACTATCAAAGAATACCATCCAAGACCAGAGATTATCATCCTTATCAAAGAATGCCATCCGAGACGATAGATTATCAACCTTATCAAAGAATACCATCCAAGACCTGAGATTATCATCCTTATCATTTTGCGTTCCAAAACCCTCTGGAGCCCCTTTTTCCCCAGAAGCGAGCTCCCTTTTTGAAAGCACCGGTTAATTCTCACAGACCGTTGAACCAGGCAGGATAGTCATGGAAACCACAACGTTAGGGACGGGGGTGGGGGTGGCGTAGGAAGAAGGTGGGGTTAGAGCGATCCGCCCTGGGTATCACCATTTTTTTCCCTTCTAAATCTTGAAGACACTGAACTTTCAGACAACAGTTGAGTTGGTTTGTTTTCGGGACGTGACGATCCCAGGATCCCAGGCGGTTCTATTTCTAGGAAAGGAAGGGGTAGACCGCTGTCTATCGTGACGACCCCAGGCGGATCTAAATCTAGGAAAGGAAGGGGTAGACCGCTGTCTATCGTGACGACCCCAGCGGGTCTAAATCTAGGAAAGGAAGGGGTAGACCACTGTATTTTCGTCACGATCCCAGGCGGTTCTAAATCTAGGAAAGGAAGGGGTAGACCGCTGTATATCGTGACGATCCCAGGCGGGTCTAAATCTAGGAAAGGAAGGGGTAGACCGCTGTATATCGTCACGATCCCAGGCGGTTCTAAATCTAGGAAAGGAAGGGGTAGACCGCTGTATATCGTCACGATCCCAGGCGGTTCTAAATCTAGGAAAGGAAGGGGTAGACCGCTGTATATCGTGACGACCCCAGGCGGTTCTAAATCTAGGAAAGGGGAGGGGGGGTAGACCACTGTATATCGTGAATTGAATTGCTGGGGAGATTTAACGACATCATAAACCTCCGTCTACGCGTGGTTTTTAACAAGCGATTAAATCGATTTCGTAACGCTTTGATGCACGGGAACTTCTAGTTTGTACAACGCTAATTGGCGGGCGTGTGATCGATGATATCTCTGTCACTAATTATAGATACGACAAGTACGATTCCAATAAATGCATGTCTTCGCGGCTAGCTATAAATAGCTCCTGTGCGTTCAATAACGGATTGTCTCGACAGCTACGAATGCTCGTGGACAGCATCGCTGTCTCCGGGTGTTGTTCTCGTTAGCCAGGGGTTTTGTGGTGAAAATGCTCGTCAAACAGAGCCCAACTGGCCAGTGCTGACCGGGGGCGGTGGGGGGGGGGTGGAGCCTTTTATACGTGCCGTGGTTGGAGCTCTGCTCACGTCCAGGCCATCACACGTCAGACATTAGGGATAATACAGGGGCGGGAAAGTTGCACACCAACCAGTCTGGTGACACGGTAAACCATTAGATGACACATCACACACTGGGCTGAAAGCACGTTACAGACTCACGCTAGATGACTAGATTGTTGACAAACACACTGGTGAGAACTTTAGTGACACATGTGTCAGGTTCCACACTTCATTTGTCAAAAAGTTACACACTGGTCGTATGACAAGTTACACAATAGTCTGAAAGCACGTTACACACTGGTCGAAATTTCATGTTGGACACTAGTCTGAAAGAACGTTACACACTGGTCTAATGACAAGTTACACACTAGTCTGAAAGCACTTTACACACTTGTTTTAAAGCACGTTACACGCTGGTCTAATGACAAGTTACACACTAGTATGAAAGCACGTTACACACTGGTCTAATGACAAGTTACACACTAGTCCGAAAGCACTTTACACACTTGTTTGAAAGCACGTTACACGCTGGTCTAATGAAACGTTACACCAGGACCTGAAAGCACTGGAAAAGCATAACACACGCTGGTAACCTTGTTATTGTTTTGATGACACGTCACACACTCGTCTGACAAACGGCACCAGCCTTCCATTCGTTCCAGACGACACACGCCGCTCTTCACGCCCACCCACCTCGGTGCTTGGTGACACACGACGCAACACACGCGATGATGGGCCTCATGTTCGGCTGGCACACGTTAGAAAGTGTGCAAGTTCCACCTCGAAAATTAGCAATGACGTAAGTTCGTAAGCATCCCAAAATGACTTGCGCGCTACACACCTAGACGAGTCCGGAATTCGGACGTTGAATGGGTTGCCTGAAGAAATCAGGAAAACCAACACTCGATCAACATTTAAAACTCTAATAAGAATGCAGGACTAAACACAAACCACAGATAAGCGTAGGACGCAATAATCTTCTGTATAGAAGGGGCGTCTGTAACAGATAAGATAAGATAAGAGTGTTGTACATCATTGCAGTTATAGCACAAGCCGTTGGCTGTAGAATAGATTTACAATAACGATACAATAACGCGCACTTGTCCTTACGTAAAGCTAACACCTTACATGGCAGGGTACTTCATCTACAACAGCCAATATATCCAGTTTCTATCAGTTAAAGAATTGACTCCAAACAGCCAAGAGATCTAATTGCCATATGTAAATGAGCATACTCCGAACAGCCAATAGATCCAGTTGCTATCGGCGACGGAACAGCCTCGCCGGAAGTAGCGACAACCTAGATACGTTTCATTCTCTCACGCTAGCGTGTTCCCATGCACAGGGCGAGCAGCAGTACTTGAACGTGCAGTTTGCCATAATTAACTCGGGGCACTTGGCGCTGATAGCGTTTCAACTCTTCCTAACTCATGAACAAACGTTGCACCAAAACGGGAATCTCTATTGCACGGCCACGCACTCAATGTGAGAGAGATTTGGTGCGGTTTAACGAACCATGTTCAAAGCTCCACAACAAAAAACAAAACAAACACACATAAAACATAGAGCAATAATAGGTTGGGAAAATATTTCATAAGACAAATACATGTCTGAGATTTGGACTACCGAATACTAATGTTCCCTCTAAGGTTCGTTGGTCTGTGTGCAATGACAAAAAAATCGTTGCACAGCATCCATTTTTTTTTGGTGGAATATTTTACAAATTTTGCTGCGCGGTCATTCTAGACTGCCGCGCGGCGTCGGTCAGATATCTTAAAAGGAACATTGCCCAATACATGTCTGAGAATTGGACTACCCAATGCATGTCTGGGGATTAGAATATCTCCGGTGTAACAAACGTTCAATGAATAAGAAAACCTTAAGAAATTAAGAATTTCTACAAAGAAATGGCATTACAATCGTGGGCCTTGTGGTAGGTTTCCAGGCAGAACACTAGACACGTGGAGCCGCTGTACAGCCAGACTTGCGGGTCACTCTAGAGCCGTCCAACGGAAAGTGGAAGACGGAAACTCAGGAATTCCAAGATTTTTTTTAAAATCCGGTTGTGGCATATAGGATGGCGCCCAGTATTTCATTATAAATGTTTCGCCCCATAATCGGTTACTTATGCTAGCTGCTGTATTAGTCAAATACCTCCCCGCCCCACCCCTTTTTCACTCACATCAAAGCGAGGCTGACGGGGTAAATTGTAGGGCATAACCGAGTAGACAATTTCCACCGAGTACCGAGTCCGAGTATTTGGATGTACTATTTGCCGGATCCGGATACGAACCGAGTAGTAGCTGCGACTTAGGAGAGTACCATTTCTTTCATCATCATAAGTGCAAAGCCAAAACTGTTCGATGTTTTCATATAATCTAAATTCTAAAATAGCTAAATAATGTTTTACCTGTTATAACTTAATAATTAATTCATATTTTTAATTTGTGGAATGCTGATAAAGTTAATGTTTTCCGCCAGTAAGTGGCATATATCTCTACAACCATTGCAGTCGGACGGAAGTATATTAGTATAATGGCCATCTTTTGAAAGAAAGTTAGATTATGCGTGACCCAGTAACAACTGGTTACGCCACCTGCGGAATGCTACTGAAATTATCGTGTCTTCTTTGCCAGCTGTTCAGTATTTATTAAATTCCATTTTATTATTATTATTTATTTTTTTTAGCTATTTGCGTGTGTAATATTTGCCGAGGCGAATACTTCCGGATATTACCGAAAATCGTAATATTCGGCCGAGGCGAATGTCCGAGGCAATTTCCGGTTATGCCCTAGTAAATTGTGAGGTGACCAGCGACAAAGTCTCTTCAAAAAACAGCCGACATGAGATCTGAGTATAACAATGACTCACACCGTAGACCAAACCAAGTGGTTTCGTGGGAATGGCAACCAGCTCCATACAAGTGAGCACTGTTTTAATTTCGTGTTTACCCGCCGCTCACACCCCCGCCCCTCTTAACAGTCTTACGTTCTCTTTGGATTCAACTAGAGTGCCCTGGACCAAGAGGTGTGAGATCCTTCAGCTTATCTACCGATGGCAGCAACACCTTTTCCCTTATCAACCAAGAGCGGCGACACCTTTTCCTTTATCAACCAAGAGCGGCGATACCTTATCCCTTATCAACCAAGAGCAGCGACACCTTTTACTTTATCAAACAAGAGCGGCGACACCTTTTACTTTATCAAACAAGAGTGGCGACACCTTATCCTTTATCAACCAAGAGCGGCGACACCTTTTACTTTATCAAACAAGAGCGGCGACACCTTATCCTTTATCAACCAAGAGCGGCGACACCTTTTCCTTTTATCAACCAAGAGCGGCGACACCTTTTCCTTTATCAACCAAGAGCGGCGACACCTTTTCCTATATCAACCAATATTGGACGCAGTACAAGCACAAATCGCAAAGTAAATAGAGTCTTTCAAAAATCAGTATCCTTATCAGGGGGGGAAATGTAGTATTCCTTTCATAATTCTCGCGAGATGGTTCGCTGAAATACGAGACAGGCGCACGGGCCGCTGTTATGGGGCGTATACATTCGGTGAGAGTGATGAGCCTGCATCGGTTACCTGCACGGGCCGCCGTATCGGGGCGTACATTCGGTGAGAGCGATGAGCCTGCATCGGTTACCTGCTCATTCGCGGCACAGACGGAATGATGGGCGCACCTTTCTACCCACGTATCACAAGAGAGCCGCTGATAACCCGGAGATGTCAGGAAAGTTTCGGGTGTAACTTGTGCTGCGGGCAGGTCGCACACAACGGAGGCCGCGGTGGTTAAAAGAGCAAGGAGCTTTCACCTATACCACACTACCTCCCAATGTTTGCTTACATACACTTATCGGGTGCAGATGTTAGCATGGATCTGTTTGGTGGCGCGGGGGCGTGGTCTAGTAGGGAAATGCCTACCTGCTGGGTAGGAGTGGTCTGGGGGTTTTTGTTTGTTTTTAAATTACCCCAGAACAGCGGGTAGATTCTTCCTCATCTGGGAGTGCCGGGATTTTTCCGATAAGCGTCGGGATAAAAATAAACTTCATAAATAGTTTATCAACTGGCAAACATCTTGTGATCTGGTCAAAGGAATCCACGGAGCACTCTGCTCAGCATGCATCATGACTGTGAGTGGGATGTTGTAGGCAGTAGGGGAGTTGAAAGTAAAGTCCCTTTGGGCATGGGACAAGTGAAGCGGTGTTTGTCGTAAGTTTCAATAGCCACGGCATACGAGGGGATTGTGTCATGCCCAGCCGCCTTACTTCTTTACTGATGTCATTCGGGGCTGTGTAGACTAAAGGAAGCCCTATAGCAGGGGTCGGGAAACTTTTTGTCTGAGAGAGCCATAAACACCACATATTTTGAAAAGTACTTCTGTGAGAGCCATACATTATGTTTAAAACTAAGAATTCAAGTAAATGTGTGCATCTTGTGTAATTTAAATTTCAACACTAAAAGTACAATAATTATGTATATGAATTATTTTTAATAACATTGATATGCTTTTTTTTTATATGCAATTGATATGTAGATCAAAGTAGTCTGAATAAACGTTTTTTTTTAATATATATATTTTTTTTATCGAACATTTGTTTGAGAGCCTGATGCAGCCATCCATAGAGCCGCATCTGGCTCGCGAGCAATGGTTTCCCGACCCCTGCCCTATAGCCTCGGGAACAAGAACCAGCCTTCACCGAGACTCGAACCGGTGACTCTCGGTACAAAAGCCGCGCGCGCTGCCGCTCGACCACCGCGCCCCTCAGGAAGGGGAGAACAACTAGTTCGGTGACCCGTCAAAACGTCCCTGGTCAAAACGTCCCTGGTCAAAACGTCCCCGGTCAAAACGGCCCCGGTCAAAACGTCCCCGTTCAAAACGTTCCTGGTCAAAACGTCCCCGTTCAAAACGTCCCTGGTCAAAACGTCCCTGGTCAAAACGTCCCCGTTCAAAACGTCCCCGTTCAAAACGTCCCTGGTCAAAACGTCCCTGGTCAAAACGTCCCTGGTCAAAACGTCCCCGTTCAAAACGGCCCCGGTCAAAACGTCCCCGTTCAAAACGTCCCTGGTCAAAACGTCCCCGTTCAAAACGTCCCTGGTCAAAACGTCCCCGTTCAAAACGTCCCCGTTCAAAACGTCCCTGGTCAAAACGTCCCTGGTCAAAACGTCCCCGTTCAAAACGTCCCTGGTCAAAACGTCCCTGGTCAAAACGTCCCCGTTCAAAACGTGCCTGGTCAAAACGTCCCCGTTCAAAACGTCCCTGGTCAAAACGTCCCCGTTCAAAACTTCCCTGGTCAAAACGTCCCCGTTCAAAACGTCCCTGGTCAAAACGTCCCCGTTCTTTACGGCCCCGGCCAATTGGCCCCAAGCAAATTGTTTACATTTTTAACAAATTTTTTTTTCTTATTCATTTTAACCTATTGTCAACTCTTTCACCCTTAAAGAAAGTTGTCAAATTGTAAAATTATTTCTTGTGACATTATTATATTAAAAGAGTAAAGGTTATACAATTGTTTCTTGTGAACTAAACCTGACACTGAATCGGTGAGTAAAAATACTGATATAATACTTGACTGTATATTTTACTATTTGTCCAGGGCAGTTTTGACCGGCGCCTTTTTGACAAGGGCCGTTTTGACCGGGGCCGTTTTGTCAAGGGCCGTTTTGAACGGGGCCGTTTTTTCGGGGCCATTTTGTCCGGGGCCATTTTGTTCGGGGCCGTTTTGCCGGTGAACCACTAGTACATAATCAATGAGGCAACTTACCCCCCCCCCACACACACACACACACATACACACTTTTCCATTGCGCCTCACTGGCCATTTTAAGTTATCTTTACCGACACACTCGTTACACATGAATCTCTTCCACTTGGAAAGCAAAGAATTTTTATTTTAAGTTTGTATACTTAATGAATGAAAACAAACAGATTTGCACTTTATGAATGAACGGATTTACAAAAGGGCAAGAGAACGTATAAACATTGTATACATGCTCCACTAAAAACACACAATTCTTTGTGCTCCAATAGGGGCGGTCATAATGAGATTTACCAAACTCTTGAATGCGGCACTTTACACTATGATTTTAACTGTGCAAACAATGCTCCATGCAATCAGACGTGACAACAAAGAAGTATCTGAAGACTATGCTCACTCTTAGTTTCGTTGGTCCATGTGCAAAAAAAATAATTAAAAATCATATGATAATAAACTCGTACGCAAAGATGTGCAGCAGCACTTTTTTTTCTGTGCAAAACTATACACTCCACAATTACACGTATTATGTTATCATTATTTAAAAAATCGCTGCGCAGCGACTCTAAACTGCTGCGCGGCCGCTCAGCTAACCGACGCCGCGCAGCTTAGATGTAACATTGTCTGTAGATCTATCTGAGACTTCAGCAAGATTCCCCGAAATCCTGAGCTTCCAAGAAGGATCACCAAGGATCCCGTGAAAGTGAAACAGAGCGTACAACACATGACTGAGACCAAATATATAACATAGGTTTACATGCAACGGCAGGGATCGATGGTGCCTTTATTTACACACAGAAGTTTACACCGTATGTATGCATCTGTTTAAAGTTTATAGAAATGGTGGGGAAACTGCGGACCGCTTAGGGGTTCTGTGCGGCATGGGGTAACCCTTCAAAAAGAAAATCAAGGAAATAAAAAGCAATGAATTATTACGTTTTCCACCTTTTAACTGGAGTTTTCTTATGTTAAATGCGGCCCCTTTGGCGTTAAATTTCTAACTGGTGCGGCCCTATGGCGTTACATTTCTAACTGGTGCGGCCTTACGACGTTAAATTAAATTGTTCATTGATGCGGCCCTGGCGATGAAAAGCCGTTCCCACCTCTGGTTCTTGATAAAGTAAATTTGATACAGCGGCCTGTCGAAAACTAACGCTAAGGTTGAGGGCGATGGAGACGAGACGCGGCGTGTTATCGTTACACTGCGATACACCACAAGCTCACGGGCCACGGGAGAAATGTGATAAAGAACTAGAGGGGCTCGGGTCGCGCAAGCTTTGGGATGACGGGGTCGTGGTGAAGAATTTGAGAGCCACGCCACCGAGTTCTGGGAGCTTGTTAGGACGGACATCAAAGCGCTGTCCAATCATGACACCAAGAACTGGGAGTTTGTTTCTTCGCAGGCCGAAGTTTTGACCAATCTCTGTTCGCTCTCATAAATAACGCATACCGCTCTAATAGCTTCAGTTTAATTTTTTTTTAAATTTTTATTTTGTTTTTTCCAATTACACAATCAATCTCATCCGTAATATTCTTGTGACAAACAAATCTGCCCCCCCCCCACACACACACACCCACACTCTTCCCATGTAGCAACAACAAATGGGCAGCAACTTGCCAATAATGTTTTGTTTAATTAAACGGCGTGATTAATTCGAAAATGAATGGCGATCAATAATTATTAGAGCATTCACGCGGCTACCGTTTGGATACATCACTGTCAGGTTTTTTAGCTCGAGAGATATGGAGTGCATGTTGCTTCCATGATAGACAACTTTAAGTCAATGATAGACAACTTTAAGTCAATGATCGACAACTTTAAGTCAATGATAGACAACTTTAAGTCAATGATAGACAACTTTAAGTCAATGATAGACAACTTTAAGTCAATGATAGACAACTTTAAGTCAATGATAGACAACTTTAAGTCAATGATAGACAACTTTAAGTCAATGATAGACAACTTTAAGTCCATGATAGACAACTTTAAGTCAATGATAGACAACTGTGGGTCAGTGATAGACAACTGTGGGTCAGTGATAGACAACTGTGGGTCAATGACAAAACTGGGTCAATGGTGGACTTCTCTGGGTCACACTTGTTTAGTTGTGGTTGTCAGCTTCGTCTGTGAAATCGCGTGACTGAAGCAGAAGGGCAATCAGTACAACCCTATCAGTGGAACCTTGTACAAAGTTATCAGTGGTTCCTTGTGAAGACAAAGTTATCAGTGGTTCCTTGTGAAGACAAAGGTAAAGGAGTTCACCGACAAAACGGCCCCTACAATTGGGCTCCGACATAACGGCCCCGACAAAACGGCCCCTACAATTGGGCTCCGACATAACGGCCCTGGACTGATAGATGGACTAATAGTAACATGTACAATCAAATTTTATATTCGTATTTTAATGCTCCTACTCGGTGTCAGGTTTAGCTCACAATAAACAATAATAATGACATCACAAGAGTGAATTTAATAGCATTTACGCGAAATGGTACCAATCACGGTTTGTTTGTTGACAGGAAACAATATAAAACATCACAAGAAATAGTTTTACAATTTTACCACTTTTTTAAAGGGTTGAAAAAGTTGACAAAAGCTTAAAATGCAAAACAAAAATTAAAGTTTTTGTTAAAAAATGATAATTTGTCTGGGGCCGTTTTGACCGGGGCCGTTTTGACGGCGGGTCACCAGCAGGTGAAGGTACCAGTGTTTCCTGGTGTGCCAATATGTGAATATACTCACCAAGATTACAACGTTTCTCTGTCAGCAGGTACAAACACACCATAGTCCGACATGAAAGGACTTGAGTTTTTGTGTGTTGGTTGGTTGTTGTTTTTTTTCTATTGGCCATTGGTCTCCGCACTCGGACGATGTGAGAATTTGACGTGGTGTCCAACCATTACAGTAACAGGAACCCCACGGAGTAGGTTGTAAGTCTAAACGAAAGTTGCCACATACGTCACTGATGGCGACAAGGGGTGGGGTTACCATGGCTGATTACGATGTGCCTGGTGGAACCACTACACGGGACTGTCAAACCGGAGGAGGGTGGGGGAGGCCTAATCAGGGAATGGGAGAAACAGAGACACACTGGGGGGGGGGCGGGGGGTCCCCGCTAACAAAGAGACCCGTTAACGTTAGATTGTAACCGTTGTTTTTTGGCGCCCTCCGGAGTGCCGCATGCTAAACTCCCGGCATCGCCGTGTGTTAACCCCACGACAATAAGAGCATTGAAGGGCTTTGGGGGGGGGGTATGTCGGTAAATATTGTATCAAGGACAACGGTGGGTGTACGTATAGAATGTAGACAGTTACAACCCAGTGACGGTATAGGAGGTAGCATGGTTTAATTCAATCATCAGTGGGAATTTTATTATTATTACTACTACTACTACTGTTCTTCATAAACCAAGTGATCTTAACAAGTGACCCCCAAAACCCGAAGATGCGTTTATCACTAGTGGTCAGTGCAGGGGGTGTAGGTCAACACGTGCAGTTTTGTTTGCAATTTATCGTAACAGATATGTGTCCGGGGGGGGGGTATAGCATTACAGCCGAGATGTGGGTTGGGGATATAATGAGAAATCGTGTCAGAAGGTGGCGAAGTTGAAAAAAACAAAACAATCAACATGTATCCGGTGTAATAGACATAATATTTTATTGCCGGAAGTCGAGGGTTCTCATAAAAAGTTGCGTTTTTGGGGTTGAATTTTGAAAATAATTTATGTTCTTTTTTTTTAAAGCGCAGGTACCAATGGGAAACAATGTGATGTAAGTTATTACACAGAAGTGGTACACGTAGTATACCTGTCATTACGCAGAACTGGTACACGAGGTATACCTGTCATTACACAGAACTGGTACATGTAGTATACCTGTCATTACACAGAACTGGTACATGTAGTATACCTGTCATTACACAGAACTGGTACATGTAGTATACCTGTCATTACACAGAACTGATACATGTAGTATACCTGTCATTACACGGTACATGTAGTATACCTGTCATTACACAGAACTGGTACATGTAGTATACCTGTCATTACACAGAACTGGTACATGTAGTATACCTGTCATTACACAGAACTGGTACATGTAGTATACCTGTCATTACACAGAACTGGTACATGCAGTATACCTGTCATTACACAGAACTGGTACATGTAGTATACCTGTCATTACACGGTACATGTAGTATACCTGTCATTACACGGTACATGTAGTATACCTGTCATTACACGGTACATGTAGTATACCTGTCATTACACAGAACTGGTACATGTAGTATACCTGTCATTACACAGAACTGGTACATGTAGTATACCTGTCATTACACAGAACTGGTACATGTAGTATACCTGTCATTACACAGTACATGTAGTATACCTGCCATTACACAGAACTGGTACATTTAGTATACCTGCCATTACATAGAACTGGTACATGTAGTATACCTGTCATTACACGGTACATGTAGTATACCTGCCATTACACAGAACTGGCACATGTAGTATACCTGCCATTACACAGAACTGGTACATGCAGTATGCCTGCCATTACACAGAACTGGTACATGCAGTATACATGTCATTACACAGAACTGGTACATGCAGTATACCTGCCATTACACAGAACTGGTACATGCAGTATACCTGTCATTACACAGAACTGATACATATAGTAATAGTATATATAGTATATCTGTCATTACACAGAACTGATACATATAGTATATATAGTATACCTGTCATTACACAGAACTGATACATATAGTATATATAGTATACCTCTGGCGTGAAAGTCCAAGGACATTGGTCAGAGAGAGGCCGAACAACGAACAACGGAAACGATGTCTGTGTCCACACAGGCTCCAGGCGACCAAATGATTTAATACAGCCCCCCCCCCACCACCACTACTCACGAGTGGCCAGGCTTGTTGAGCCCTCATTTATCGATTCCTGGAAAGCCGAACGGAGTGGCCTTGACCGGGGAGCCGTGGTCGGCGGGGGGGGGGACATAATGATCACTTGAAAATGGATTCTATTAGCAACAAACATGGTGGGTTTGGGGGCGGGGAGAGGGGTGGGGTAGTTCAAATATATCTGAGGCCCCGCGATCAGTTGTTAACAACCGTGAGTTAGTGTGGTGGCCCGCCCCGTCATGGGAACCAGAGTATTGATTTTGTCGTCCTTTCAGCCCGGGGCACATCACAGTGGCTGGGACGAGATTTTTTTTTAATGGTAATAAAACAACAAAAGAAACTGATGGAAAGGACTGATAAAATGTTGCGTTTGAGCTGATTAACGTACAAGCTTTGAGGTAGAGTTTTAGAGCCACGACACGAGATGCTATACTATATTGATTTTTGCCGCCCTTCGATTATACGATGAGATCAGAAAATGTCAAGGACATTCCCCGAAAAAAGAAAAAAACAAAAACTCAACGCCAGGATTTTTTACCGGAAAACAAATACGCCTCTCTTTAAAATGTGTATGGAGATTTTCGTGTGTGTGAGAGAATATTAGCATCCCAACAAACCGCACGTGTGTATGTGTGTGACTTGGGAAAGCTGTGTGTAAAGTTCAGAGAGTAGTGAAGTGTCATGAGTGCGGATTATTTATGTGTGTGTAAAGTGGAACAGTGATTGTGAGTAAAGAGGTGATTGTGATGGTGAAGTGTGTATATATATGGGGATTGTGTGTTTCAATTGGGGACAGTTTGTATAAATGTGGGATTCTATGTGTAAGTTTGGAATTATGTGTGTAAATTGGGGATTATGTGTGTAAATTGGGGGTTATATGTGTAAATTAGGGATAGTGTGTATAAATGTGGGATTCTATGTGTAAATTGGGGTTTATTTTTGTAAATTGGAGATTGTGTGCGTAAATTGGGGATGGTGTGTATAAATGTGGGATTATATGTGTAAATTGGGGATTAAGTGTGTAAATTGGGGACTATGTATGTAAATTAGGGATAGTGTGTATAAATGTGAGATTCTATGTTTAAATTGGGGATTATGTGTGTAAATTAGGGATAGTGTGTATAAATGTGGGATTCTATGTGTAAATTGGGGATTATGTGTGTAAATTGGGGATAGTATGTATAAATGTGGGATTATATGTATAAATTGGGGATTATGTGTGTAAATTAGGGATAGCGTGTATAAATGTGGGATTCTATGTGTAAATTGGGGATTATGTGTGTAAATTAGGGATAGTGTGTATAAATGTGGGATTCTATGTGTAAATTGGGGTTTATTTTTGTAAATTGGGGATTAAGTGTGTACATTGGGGATTATGTATGTAAATTAGGGATAGTGTGTATAAATGTGTATTATATGTGTAAATTGGGGATTCTATGTGTAAATTGGGGATTATGTGTGTAAATTGGGGATAGTGTGTATAAATGTGGGATTCTATGTGAAAATTTGGGATTGTGTTTGAGAAGTTGACCCTGATGGGCAGCTAATAAAATATTTTTTTAATGCAATATATAATTATGCATTGTCATTCCAGAGATGCAATAAATCCTTAATAAGGAGATCCTATACTTTATAGGTTTTAGTCTAACTGATGATGGTTCCCTGATGATGGCTCCCTGATGATGGCTCCCTGATGATGGTTCCCTGATGATGGCTCCCTGATGATGGTTCCTTCTTTAACCCAGATTACTGTACACGAAAATGTGTGTAACCTTCTGAACCTCAGCAAGAATCCCAACTGAAAATCCAATCTTTGACATTCATTTATCTCAGGGGTTCTCAAATGTTTTCCAGCCCTCACCACTACTGTGGAGACAAATTGGGCCCTACATGCATGTTAAAATATGTTTTTAATGAATCCCTATAAAGGACCATGTCAGATTAATTTAAAACAAAAATTTTAATGCTCAATAAATTACTAATGAATGACCTTCCACCAAATGGAATTGTAAGCAATAAGTATCCACAAAAGAAGATGATAATCACAATAAAGTACATGCTGAAGAACACTCTTTTGTTGAAAATAATTTTGTCTGGAAAATCTTTTTTTTATATACATTAAAATTTTACTGAAGATTTTTTAATCCTAAATTCTTTATTACATATGTTTGGAGAAGAAAGTACAGAGTACAGACCATGCTGGCGTAATTTGCTATTCATATGTTGTATATATAATAAATATAAGTAATCTCCTTGTATCTATGAATTTATTAAGAATTTAGTAGAGGCTTAGGGTTATAATGCATTTTTATTATATTTTCTTCTTTAAAAGAATAAATAAATAAATAAAAAGGAAACTGTGAGCATCATTTTTTTTTAATTTGAGCAATTACACATTATTTATTAGTAACGATTGATTCTTGATTATTGAAATTTTCATCTAATTAGCCTTAAGTAGTTATAGTTTCTAAGTGTATGTGGAAAAACTAATAATTTAATGTATTCCTATTACTATGGGCACGGGCTTTCAAAATATTTATTTTAGGACTTTTAACTTCACACTGAATGAGTACAGTACAATACACTGTCCAACGGGACAAGAATACACACACTTTTAAAAGTATTACTAATTAATCAAGGGATTACTACTAGAAGTAGAAAGGACACTAGTTTCCTGTATGAGTGCGTGGTCTTAGTACTCATAGACTGAAAATCGTGATTGCCTACTAGGAGCAAGGACATGATCGCCGTCACCTTGTACCTCGCAAAATTATTGATTGCTTTAATTTTAATTTGAAGAGAATGAATAAGAAGTACTAATAGAGCTTGGCAAATCGATCATTGACAGTGGTATAATATAAATGTAAAGAGTTAAAAGAAAAAAATAATGAGATTTCATTTGTTTTAAATTAAAGGCAAGGCTAGACTAGTTGGCACTTTCAGTCACACTCACAGTCACACACTCAGACCGTCACAATCTCTTAACTTAATCATGGCCTTCGCCTTCATGGTCTGATAGATTCATGAAAGAACGGAGATCGATTCAAGTGAAATATAGTAATTTTTGAATAGACAATAATGACAATTGATTAAGTACATTAGTTAAGACATATTTTAAGTTTTATTATTATTATTAATTATAATTGAACATTAAAAGTACGACAGTAATCGAGTCGAAAGGCCGATGCCGATAGGTAGGTGTCCAAATGAAGTAAGCTTCACGCGTTAAAATTACTTTAAAAATTTTAAATTGTTTGGAATAATTTATTTTAACTGTACCTTGAGCTGAACACTCTATCCAAAATGAATTATTTCCACAAACGACACCTTACATCACTCGAAACATTAAGTAAACAATGCATCGTTTTTTCTCTCTTTTCATTTCTAAACATAATTATTTATTTTCCGGTCAGAATGCGCATGCGCAAATCTCTAGGGCAATCCAATTCCAGCTGATCCATGGCAAACTTTTCAGTGGTCGCTTTGTTGTTGCCTTAAGCACTTAAGACTTAAGGTCCAAATTCTTTTAAATCATCGCTTTACTAATCTTGTAATTAGTGTTTAGGCTCTTAATCTTTTTTTACGCTTATTTGGGTTGGGGTTGACGTGGTTTTTGGTTTTTCAATTTGAAAAAATGTTATTTTAATTTTAGAAATGACAAAATTTTATAATTTATTATCATAATTATGTCATGTAACATTCATTTTTAATTTGAATAAATTAATAGTCAAATTTCATTGCCCATTGTCATGGCAAATAGTAAATAATTACCAAAAGGAACGTTTATTTCTACATTTAGAAAATAATACGACTATTAATACCATCGCAATTATTTTATTAAATAAACGGAAGCGTAAAGGTGACACGTGATACTTTGATACTGACATCTAACACTCACTAATTTAGAATCATAATAATTATTTTGATTGAAGACGATTTATTAATTATGTTCTCAGTGAACATAGTAAACCACCTTCAATTTTTAAATGTGAAATGTTTAAAATAACTTAATTAATCATTTGATTTATATATATATATTGCGCACTATCTATAGTAAATGGTGCAACAAGGTGCGTCAATATAATTTATATAAGAAGTTGTTTAAAACACAAAAGAGTGAACAAATTTCCGTATTGTCTCATTAACTTGATTTTGGAATCTCATAATAAATCTCTTAAAATGTAAAGTAAAGACCAATTTATATATAGGGTTATTTGTTTTCATTATAAATGCAAAAAATAACGTGAACGACTGTCAGTTTTTGCCTAAGTCTAAGTAACGTAGACTAAGTCACGCTACTGTAATACATTATTCATTATTACAGACAAATAATTTTTAATGTATTATATATCATTCATATCATAATGCCATCATCTTATTCTCTGTTGTTGGTTATCTGAATCATTATCAATTAGCCTACATTATTATTTTTTTCATTCACAATTAATAATGAAATTTCACTTTCACTAATCATCATCAGTGAGAAAGTCTCAGAAGGGCATTTTTATCTATTTATTCTATTTACAAATTCATTTCAATTTCTGTGTCCTAACCTTAAAAGTTAAAGAGACTCACCCAGTCACTGAGAGAAAAGTGTAGAATTAGAAAGTGGCACAATAGTTGTTTTTTTTTAATCTTGCCACTAATTAAGTCTTTTTTTACTTAAATTCTGTACATTCTTTTCCAATAACTTATATGATGCCTTTGGCCTATAGCATATACCTATGCTTATAGTTCAAGGTATCATGAAATCTCAAATGTAAAATTTGTTAACCTACTGTAACAAAATCAAGTTAGTGACGCTATTTGTGTAAGTTTTGTTATTTATGAATTTCACTTCAATCTTTAGTATGTTTTTGTTTATATATTTTTTCATAACAATAATTATTTAAGCTATAGACATTTTTTTATGAAATTAGTAGAAATAGAGTATCAGCTTGAGTTGGGGTGGAGAATGTCTTGAAGTTGAAGGGTTTTTCTTTTAAATAAGTAAGTCTTGGAACTGATTTATTGGATAATAAGTAGATAAGTTCAAAAGGTTTCATCAGATAGTCTCTGATGAAACCTTTTTAATTTATTTTATATACATGTACTTCTAATTATTAACATGTAATATAATGGTAATGTGTATTTTTTATTTTTTTAACAATTCTTGAGTGAAGGTTATTCATTTTTAAAAATTATTCCCCCTTTTTTTATATACAATGTACATGTACTTTACAAAAAAATTCGTAAAACAATTAGCAGTTACAATTATGTGATTTTTTCCTGAAAGATACAAAAATGAATTGCATTTCTTGATAAAGTAATATCATGAACATTTTCCCAAATGTAAATTTTTTTTTCTTTATTTGTATCTGATCACCAACATTTTTTTTGTTAAAATTCAAAATGTTATGTAATTTTTTGTTCACACTTTGAAATACTTTAATGAATATTGACAACACATTCATATTAAGATATCCCATTCATTTTCCTACAAATTAATCTGTGACATGACTAAGTTTAGACTTCAAGTTTTAATGTTACTGAGCTTTCTGTAGGGTCTTTAAAAATTTCCTTAAAAGGGGAGAAAATCAATGTATGTTCAGAGTAAATACAAAATTTTTAAAATTTGTACACATTGTTTTTTAAATTTCAAAACACGGATTTTTTTAAAGCCTAAAAAGTGTGTACATCAAACACATTGGTTCTATATATCTTATTTAGATTTTAAGCTATACACACCTAACTCTAACACGGTCTTTCTAATTGTGTTCCCAGTCACTGGGAAGCCATGGATGATTTGAACAACACTACACCCTTCAAAGCCACAAAGTCTCACCCGTCACCCATCTGGGCGTTCTACTTCTCTCTCATCGTCCATGCCCCTGTCTCCGTCACATCTTTCTGTGTAACATGTAGTGTGTTGTACAACTACACATGGGAAAAGAGCATTAACCGCAGTCATGCTTTCTTTGTGCTACACATGGCTACCTTTGATCTTATTTTCTGTGCTGTAACTATGCCAGTGTTTCTGATGATCACCTTGAGGTTTCCAGATTTCACTATAGGTAAAATTAATCCACATGGTTTTACACATGAGATATACAGGTGGTTTTTTTTTAAAGCTTTGTGCTTTATTATGGATTTATCATTTGAATGTTTCACTCCATTAAATTTTATGACCTAAAATGTGTAACAATTTATAAATAATGGATCCGTGATAAGTGGGGTGAGTAATTTTATTTTTACTAAAATATTTCATGATTGATAGTGATAATATAGTAAATTATCCCAGTTATCAATACAAAAATTTATTTTAAAATTCTGGCTAAATTTGATTTGGTAAAATTTACCAAGTTGTCAACACATAAATTTATTTTAAAATTCTAGTTAAATTTGATAAGGTAAAATATCCCCAGTTATCAACACATAAATTTATTATAAAATTCTGGTTAAATTTTCTCAAGGTCCGACATCATGTGTGGTTCTGATAGCAGTGAACTACTTCATCATTGATGGAGCCAACTGTATCCTTCTACTGTATGTGTTGAACGGCTTTAGGATAGTGTACCTAAATGTGACAGTAGAGCAAGGTGACTGGTCAGAGGTGTGTGATAGGCAAGCAGTAAAAAAATGTTGGTGAGGGTCTATTAGGCATGTTATCTGATTTATGTATATAAATAATAAAAACCCATCTTTATGGTAGATCAATTTCTAGACATTTGTAAATCGAAAACATGTCTAAGCATTTGTTTTAATTTTTTTTTCAGTCCAAAAAAAAAGATTTTATTTTAAACTTTTTTTCTGAATGCAAGACCCATACAAAACTATCTGTGTAATAAAACCTAAGAGTTAAATTACATACATATCAACAGAAAAATATTTGTTATCATTTTTTTTAGTGTGCAATAATTACCCAAAAACGTGTTTATCTTTATCAGATATCAATGAAAACAACTTTATTTGGCTTATTGGCGGCCATCACATTCATAGACCTCTTCCTTATTGATAATAATGAATTGATTGGAGACTATTGCCCGATTGGATTGCCTGCCAGCTTTTATGGACATGGATATTTCATCATCATCTGCCTTGGTCTTGCATGGATGATCATAGCCTGGTAAATGTTGCTTTGTTTTAGTAAAGAGTAGACCTACAATTTGTAAATTGATTCAGTCAACTTAGCCAGTATACTATTTTTATTTGAGTAGAAAACCAAAGGTACTGTAATCTCAAGCTTACAGTATGCACTAACACATATCTTACTTCTTACTTTAGAAATGATCATTATTTGTAAAATACTTGGGGATAGTTGTTTTGTTTAAAATCCTTTTTTTAATCCTTTTTTTAAAGTGATTTTTATTCTATTCTTTCATTTAAAATTGTATGTTGCATATAGGATTAGATAATACTGTATGTAATCATTTATATCAATTTAACAATTAAACATTTCTTTAAAGGATAAACATAGCATATATGCACCATAAAGTATTTGGCTGTTGTATTTAGGATATGAATGTTTTAAAATGAATGCACTGATTATTATGTGTGTTACTATCAATATACGTAATTTGCTATGTATGTCCCGACCGTCCGTTCGTTCGTAAAGCTACTAATTTTAGAAAGCAGTGCACCAAATTACTGCACCAAAAATAACTCTTTTCGAACGTCTGCATAAAATTGTTCAATATGGAAATAAATTAAATGATTAAAATAAAAATTAATGAAAGTTCTGTATTACATTATTTTTTATTCTGATCTGGGTTTTTTTCAAAATTAATAGATTTCAGCTGAAATATATTTATTTTGTAAATTGCTGTCAGCCCAGTTGCTTGCTGGGGCACTGCGCTATAGAAATTATCAAATATCTATATATGCTCTTTAAATTCTTCTATTGAAATACATAGTAATAATAATATGTTTCATAAGCTTAAAGGAAATCAGAATCATAAGTTATAAGGGGCTGTCCATAAAGTACATCATGCTATTTTTGACCATTTTTAACTCCCCCCTCCCCCTGTCACAAACTGTCACTAACCTTGGACCCCCCCCCCTAAAGTACGTCACACTTTCGAACAAAAATTGTGTTTTTTATTAACAAAATAATTAAAATTTAATATAAAACACCGTGACGTCTCACATGGCTGGACCCCCCCTCCCCCCTGTCACAAACTGTCACACTTTCTTACACCCCCTCCCCCCCTCTGGAGCGTGACGTACTTTATGGACGGCCCCTAAACAAGCCTGAACAGCTGCTGTGAAAATAAACAACAAAAAATTATTGCATCCTGTTACTATTCCAGGACAAGCTACCCTTTAGTCCAGAGTGGACAGTGTCCAACGTACTTCCCAAGGAACAGATTCTGTTACCCAAAGAATAAAGTCAGTGCTTTGAAGACCGACCTGACCAGTGATGAACGACTTCATAAGCGCCTGTAAATATTTTTTAAACTATGTCATATATTTATCATTTAAACCTTCTGGCCAATGGGACCATAAAATCCCATAAAGAAGTCTCCTATACAAGATTATCATGGTCTGCGATTATTTTTCTTCTTTCAATTTATTATTTTTGTGACTAACAATATTTTCATGTCTACGATGTGACTACTGTTTCACAAAGAGGTGTGTGGACTAGAGTGATGTGCCCCCAGGTGGCACTGTTTTTCTTGATTTTGAGGGTTGGTATTTTTGGGCTCATGTAGAGATTTTCTTTGGGAAGAGGTGGCAAAAATCTTGACCATGCCCGGGGCAGCTGATCATGTGATACAGCTTCACTAGAAAAATGTGTAACTTAGTTAGTGTCAAATCTTGGGTTAGTCTGTGATCTTTGGAAAAGTCAAGTGAGATCTCCTGTTATCTTCTTTGTGTTAAGACTAATTAAATCTATTTGCTAACTTCCAAATAGTTAATAAAGAATTCTCTGATATCTCTGTGAGATTATTCATACATAAATGTGTGTATACAGAGAAGAAATTGGTACATTTTTAATGATTATGTAAAAATCTAAGTTTAAACAAAATAATATTTAACTTCTTTGAACAATTATACTGGTCTCCACATCTACAAAGGAAGAAGTACATCTTTTATTGTTGCTTTAGATTTAACAATTAACTGAATATTGCTTTTAAAAACATGGGTTCGAATCCATGTCAAGGCAATGATTTGTTCCCGGGGCCTAGGGCGTCCCTGAGTCACCCAGCTCCTAATGGGTACCTAACACTAGTTAGGCGGCTGGGTAATGCGTGGAACCCACAAAGCCGTGGCCTGTGAACGCTGAATCATCTGCCAACAGATCATCTAACATGGTCTGTGGACGCAATTATCTTCTGCATAGAAGGAGCGTCTGTATTGATAAGATAAGATAACATTAACAATTTGACCATGCCCAACATTTTTTTCCTCAGAAAATCATTTATTCATAAAGTGAAATGTCCCCCTCCAATAATCACCTTAAGATCATTTGAAAGCATCATTCCAAAGAGCAAGTACAATATGCGTTTCTAAATTATCTTAGTATATTTTATAAATATTTATTTGTTGAATGCCAAGGAATATTTATAGTTTACAAGATTGTGACCCCCTTTCCAGTCCATGACGGACTATGGGGCAAGTGATGTAGCGTTCACAAGTTTTTAGCCACCACTAACGAGCAGGGGAATGTGTGGCCAGCACAATGCCCCAGGGGCTTGCCATTACCTGGGCTCGAACCCGCGACTCGGGATCTAATCGAACCGAGGCAGATCCCGTGTCGCGGGTTCGAGCCCAGGTACTGGCAAGGCCCCTGGTGCATTGTGCTGGCCACACATTCCCCTGCTCGTTAGTGGTGGCTAAAAACATGTGACCGCTACATCACTTGCCCCATAGTCCGTCATGGACTGGAGAGGGGGGTCATTTTTTTTAACAAGATTGCTATTACGATTGGCTATTTTATTTAATCCAATTTGAAAAGTCTGAAGACATGAATATCATTTCTCTAGGTCTCTATATCATTATGTATATCTGTGTTCAGTTGGTGGGCTATAATAATACTGACATATATTATTAGCCTTGTATAGGATTATTGTTCAGTTGGTGAGCTATAATAATACTGACATATATTATTAGCCTTGTATAGGATTATTGTTCAGTTTTTGACTTGTATGCTTGTTTTGTAAAGTAACTGTCATAGAAAATTTAATTTTTCAGGGATTATTGCTGTTGCTTGGGGAAAAACAAAATGTTTTTTCCCTGTATGCATTTTGACCCATTCAAAGCAAAAATAATTAATTAATTATTCTATAACAATTTAAAACAAACCATTTGCCCCTTTTTATTTGAAATCATTAGCAGAAAATTATGTATTTGCATTTTTTTTATTAAATATGCAAGATCAATTTTTTCAGCAGAAACATTTTTACATTGTAAAAATTTCATGGTTCATTTTGGAACTATAATTTTTTTTTATTTGCCTTGCATGTAATTTCAATGTTTTTAGTAGAAACAATAAAGGCTATCTAATTTCAACCACATACTTAAATTAACTGAGACAGCACAGAACTTTTCATACTAAACTAAGAGAACAAATTTAGACATAATAAAATCATTCTATTGTTCAGAAAGTCAAACAATCAGATAAAAATAAAAGGTATGAAACTTTGTCAAAACATTGTCAATGGGGGCATGAATTTGTTCTTAACATTGATTTGTTTAAAAATGCTAACCATAATTTCATGTAGGATCAGTTTACTTTTATTTCTATTTTACCATAAATTAATCTTTTCAAAAGTATGAATTTCTTTTTATCTCAAAGAATAGAAGCAAGTCATTTTTCTTCTATAGCCAGGTAATAACTTTTCAGTGCTAGAAAATCTAGAATTCATTCATTCTAGAATATCACTTATTTAAAACTTTCTGTTGTTATTTTGCTTCAGACCTCCTTTGGAATGCCTACCTGAAACAGAAGAAGGAACGCCACGTAGTAGCTACAGCATGGAAGAGAGAAGACATGAGTTCTTGAAAAGGTGGTAAGCCTTTCCCTTTTTTTTCCTCGCCATCTTATCTTATCTGTTACAGACACTCTTTTATGTGGAAGATTATTGCTACAGTCAATTTATTCTGGTGTAAGAAAGTTTTAGTCTGCTTGAACCATCAAAAGAATAGAATCCAATAGCTTAGAAATTGAAGGTAACAAGGACAAACAAAAAAAAACTCTGTTTCCCATAATGTAATTTTATTTAGTCAATAATTTAAATATCCTCATTAATTGAAAGGAACACAGAATTTAAAAAGTTACTTTTAAATTTGCTAATAACCAAGAATCTTTTTGTTTTAACACAGTTTATATTAGTAATCGTGTAAATTCTAGAGTTATACCGGATTTTGGCTCTAGTAAATCCGGAATTCAGCCATTTTAAAAATCCGACTCCGGCCGGATTTCAGTTCATAAATCTGGCCAAGCCAAATCCGTCTGCGGCTGGATTTCAACAGTTTGAATCCTGTACAGCCCTAGTAAATTCGACATTTTAAAAAAATACATTGGCTTGTTCCTATTTACTATTTAAATCAGCTGAATTTTTTTCTTATCTTAGATTTAAAATTCTTAAAACTTACATTAATTATTTTTTTCATTTAAAACAATCTAACAACAGCAGCTAATCTTCTGTTATCTTGTAACATTATTTTTTGTCCAAAGATCAAATGAAACAAATGGTTATACCAGCTCATGGCAATCTTTGAAATCACCAACCTCAGGCACAGGTAATTTCTTACGCTCTGTTCATAACAAAACCATGGTTGTGAATTTAACGAACAGCATACTATCAGAAAGCCGTGAAATCCATAAACCAAACATACAAATATTTTTCTTGATCCACGTTACATCATGTGATTTAAAGCTGGCCATCTTGTGCAGACTTTCACTTTACATGATCATCTCACACGTCTTAACCAAACTTGATGTCCAAATGATCAGCTCGACATGTTTATCTCTATCGCCACTACGCACACTGCATCACAGGGTTCTGCCCCCTGTCTCCAGGACTTCGCCTGCTGCTACCAGAGGGCCACAGCTCACCAATGCTGACCGATGGAAAGATCAATGTCCTGGACTTGTACTTGAGGTCCCCTGTAGGCAGACACATGTCAGTTGAGCTTAAGTTAAGTTTCTGCTATAGCAGTGCTTCTCAAACTTAACAGAGGTTTCAAACTTTTGAATGGATCCACATTTAACTAGAACAGAATTAACAATAATGGTATAATTCATTTAGTGATTTTTCTTTAGGGACATACAGTTTAGAGAAGCACTGTACAAGAATTTTTCCCCATGATCTAAGTTTTTGTTTCAATAAGAAATGTAAAAAGGAGAATTTACCATATATACTGCAGTATAAGTCGACCCTCTGACTTGTCACTTAAAAAGTGGAGTTTAAAATTTCTTCAACAATCGCTAGGGTAAACTCATGGCTTTTATCAAATGTTTTACATGTGTCTACGTCGACCCCCTGATTTTGGCATTGAAATTTTGAAGAAAAAAATGAACATATACTTGAGTATGTACGGTAACTTACAGATTAAAGCACAGAAAGTCTCGCCCATCATTTGCAGGCAGGTAAATTTATCTGCATTTAATTCCCAGAGCCGATGGACTGCCGGAGGAGCTGAGAAAGACTCCCATAGAACTGCTGTCTGTTTATCAAGACAGCCTCGATTTGGACAGTAGAGAGGTTGTATAGGGTTATGGGAAATGGTTTAGCAGGAGTGGGGAGTGTTCATTTGTTTTACATGTAGTCGTTGATCTTTTCTGGAATTTGTCTAAGCTCTGTTACCTTTCCAGTGACGTTTAGCTTTTGTTGGTTGTTTTGTTTTGTTTTTGGTTAGCAGTAGCCAATAACTACCACTTCACCTTTGTTTCTTTACTGTATTATTCTTCTTATTTTTTGTTGTTGTTTTTTTTTAGTTGGAGGTGTTTTTGTTGTAGATATTATTACATAAATTTAATTAACATCATGATGTCCCTTTGCATGTTCATTACCGCCCCTTGCATTATTTTTTTTCTTGGGAGCTAGTTTTTATTTCGATCTTTCTGTTTACACCCCATTCCAGTTGGAGGACCTTGAAGTGGTCATAGAGACAGGGGAAACAAATCTAAGTAACGTGAAGCGAGATGAACCAGACGACCTTACAGTTGCTGACCCTGAGTCTGTTGCTTGCCTCGACGTCACACAGAGCACAGCGTCCATGTGTCCCAGCGTCACAGATATTGACGAGCTGATGGGCCAAGTGCAGCACCTCAGTGAGTTTCTCAGGCAAAGAGGAGACGTCCTGATGCCACAGAGAGGACCCGATAGGCTGAGATTCAGTAGCCGGGCAGGGCCCCAGCAGGGCACCACGGCATCAGTTTTAAACGTGCCAGGAGTAAAAAATCTGCCGTCAATGACCAACATCAGGAAGGTGCCCGTTCGGATGAGACACTTAAAACAGACTTCAAGGACCGCGTCCACAACGACCCTGTTGCCGGTGACCGCGCACAAAGTTGAATCGTCGGTCAAGACAGCGGACGTCAATGTCCCAACCCAAGACACGAGTCCTGTCCCCAGCACTGACCAAGGTTTTAATAAGAGTCACACTAAAAAAGAACCGCTCCCTGTGAGACTGAAGGGAGGCTGTTTCTACTCAGGCAGGTACTCGCAGGTGACCATCTTGACTCGACAAGCCCGGCTGATATTCAAGGAACAACTAGCTGTGATCATATGCGCCACCGTCACGTGGCTGCCAATTTTATTGTACATGTCGGCAGTCAAGCCCCTGGACAAAATATATCCAGACACTTTCAAAAACCCTTTGCACGCTTTCCTTCAGGTTTTGTCGTGGTTACGACCTTGTTTGGTCGGAGCCATTCATCTGTTGGGAAAGGTTTGGTACCTAAGCCCTACTTTGTGAGGATGAATATGCGATTTTTTTTCTGCGATTAAAATTTTTTAAAATTTATTGACAGACCATCTAATTCTGTGTTGAATCTCCATGCTGAGCCAAAAGTTTTTTACAATGCTATAAGTTATAGCATAACATTGAGACTAGTTGGAATAACATCAGAAGGTCTGCATTTGGGTAGAAGGACTAAGAAATATTCATAGGATAGAAAAAAAACATGATTGATACTAGACAAAGTAGATATTTGGGCCAAGAAGTTATCAAAGTAAAAATACATAAACTGCTAAAATTAGCTTGCGTAGATATTAAATTTGCAGAATATGTTCGACCAATTCATTTAATTTACTCAAAGTTTTGAATGAAATCAAAGAATTTGCATGTAAGATTTAATTGTAATCTTGAAAGTTTAGAAATTGACTGTAAGAAAGTATAATTATCCATAAGACTTACAATATAGCCCTAAAATAACACAGCACTCTCAATTAAAGCTTAGCGAAAGATTTTTGTAAAGATTTTTCTCAGATATATTGTTTTTTTGTTTGGGCATTGACGCCCAGACCTTTTTTCAACAGCCCCAATGTATTTAAATCTGACTCGTGTCATAACGAGAAAAGTTACTCATTCTGTGATTTTTACATTCAATATTAGTAGAGTTGAGATTTTTTTCCAATTCATAATATTGCAATAGCATGACACATAAAAGTTGTTCACCATGGGTTACTTAAACACATGCAGATGTCCTTTAGTGGTAGCATCCCAGATCAAAATGTCGGACTTTTTAATGTACATTATTAAGTACCAGAAATGTGTGTTTTTTTTTCAAGTAACTGAATTAAAGATTGTACAGCACATTTTATTTTTAGTTGTTGCTTTTTTTTTACCCTTGTTTGATTTAAACAGAAACAATTTCATATATTTAAACATATGTTTTTATTGAACTTAATAACAGAACAAATGAAGATCAGATCATATTTTCGCGTAATATTATTTTTAAAATAAAATAAACTCATCTCCATAAAAACAATAAATGTAAATTAAATTAAAATCACAGATTGCTGAAGTTTAAGTACAAAAGTGTTATGGTCCACAATTAAATACATGATTGCATTGTATAAAATATACTTTTATAGTCAACAATTATTAAGCAATACAGACATTAATCCTAACTGGCGCAGCTGTTCCAACTTGTTGAAAGACGTTAGAAAAATTCTCTGTGTGATGATCTCACCGTCTCTGAAATTCCTGAGGTAGTGTTCTTCTGTGTCAGGGAATCATTTCTAGACATTAAAAATGAAAATCTTTTTACCTCTCTGTGCATGAGAACAAAGACTCCTTATACTATCTACAGATAATCTATGAATACTCTTGCAACCTCAAGATAGTGATGAATTAATCAGAGAGCAACTTTGAATTGAGTTAAAAGAAAAACCATTAATACTAAAAATACAATAAGAAAGAAGCAAAGAACAATTAGTATTTTGACCAAGGCAAGGATTCTCTTGACATTTGGTTCACATTAGTTTTGCTTTTTAGAGTGAAATAAAGTTGAGTTTGGGTATTTACAGAGGCTACGTAATGTGTGAGAAGTTCTGCTAGAAACACGGTTATTCTGACATTTTTTTATTGTGTTCACTTCTGAAGCATCCAAATATACAACTAATATTTCAACTTCATATTCATGGAATTTCAGGGTAAGAAGCAGAAAGATTTAATTAACTCTGAGAGATTAAAATACAATTTGAGATTAAAGCTAAGTACAAAATTTTAGCTATAAAAGATAATATGAATTTATAGTCAAATGTAATGAATGTGTAAAAATGACAAACCTGGTTTGATTTTCTTGAGTGTCTGATTCATCAGATTCCTGTCACATAAACAAATAAAAAAAGATTTCTTTAAGTTGGATTTGATCCACAAAGTTTTTTTTTCATGAATGTTGTTTTTAAAGAGCACAACAAGATCCATTAGTTGTTTTGTTTCATCGCCTTTCAGGTTTAACCATTGTGGCTATCCTTACATGAAACCATACATCTGAGAGCAAGTGGTCGGGGGAGAGGGGCCATCATGAATTGTGACAATCTATAACAAGGTTGTCTATATTACTAAAAAAAAAGAAATGAACAAGAAATAGGCAGGGAGATATAAAATTGTTTTAAAAATTGGACCGCAATTTTAGGATAACCCACCGACTCTAGTTTTACTATTGCCTTTTGTTTGTTATTTTTAAATTTGGAAGCTAAAAACAAGCGTATTTTACTACACTTAGTAAGAATTCCATTTGCTACTAGATACATGCCAAATTTATTTTTTCCATAGATAATATCAAGGCAAAAAATCATAATAATTATAGAGGTTTATTTTAGCATAAGTATAAGTACAGCTATGTTATGTTAGTGTCGAGTTAATTGATCATTTTTCTGTTAACTTGATCCAAATGCATTTTTTTAACAGGAAAAACCAAATATTTTCCAGGCATTCACAATAAATTTTTTTTGTAATGACCTGAAGCAGCTATTCACAATGGGGGGCCAGTGATTGTTTCCCCAAAAATCTTTGTCAGAAGGACCAAAAGTAAATAAATATGTCTGTGATTAAATAATAACAGGGAGCGGTGCCATTGTTGGATATGAAGACCTCAAGGGAAGAAACGACTTTGTGACATTTTTAAATTTGTTCAGTTATCCTCTCTATCTGAATAGAGGTGCAAATATAAAATGTTCTCAATGAGTTTTTATGAAAAAATAACGTCTCTGACCCTACGAAAAATTCAAATGTAATTAGTTAATTAATGATACATCTGTATAGTTTTGAACTTTAAAACTTGAATATCTCCAAACAACAAAAATGTCTAATAGCCGTTTCTTCACCTGAGGTCTACATATATATATTTTTTAATCAAGTGGGTAACAGGTACAGGTACAAAAAGGGTTCAGAAAAATTGATCTAAAGAAAAATATTGATAACTGGTAAAACTCACAGAGAACTTGAGTTGGTCCCATGGTATTCCCATGTCCATTTGTGTACGTCTCCTGACAGTTACATCATTTCTTCTTTCATATGTTTCCTCAAACTCACCTAAATTCAGTATAATAAGTCATGTTATGTTTTAAAAACGATATCATTTGAACAATGCTTTAGTTACTCTTTCTTAAAGACATAGCTCTTGTCTGACAAGACCCTGAAGATTTTTCAAATTGTTTAAATTTATACTAAACATCCTGACAAACTGCAAATCTTGAATTTCATCCTCAATAACAAGAATAATTATGATTTGATTTTTTTTTATCCTTTTGGAATACATTACATTATATCAAATTGTTACTTTTATAATTTTTTGTAAAAGAAGAACTTCACAATAAAATCATTTGTTATATGATATCATCCAGATCAAATAGTCCCTGAAACGGATGAGTCAAAGTAAAGGAATGGATCTAAAAAAAAATCAATGACTCACTTTCTGTCATTTCCCTCATTGGAACTCTTTGAGGAGCCATTTTCTCATGGTTGAACAAATGTGGACCAAGCAGTTTTTTTATCTTGGGAAACCTCTGACCTACATTCTGTTTCCTTGCAACAGCGGATGATGTGTTGGTCCCACTGGCAGTGTTCACCATTTGGCTGGTCCTGTGTATAACAGAAAATATTAATGAACAACTTGTCTCAGCTATACAGTTAATACAGATGCTCCTTCGATACGGAAGATTATTGCGTCCACAGACCATGCCGGTCTGTTGCAAAGTGACACAGCGTTCACAGACCACGGCTATGAGGGTTCCACGCTGTTCCCAGACCCCTTTGGTTTTTCTATATCGTGTCAGGTACCCTTTCGGAGCTGGGTGGACTCAGTGACACCCTTGGGCCCCGGTAACAAATCCCTGGCTTCACAGAGATTCGAACCAGTGACCCTCGGTACGCCAGCTATGATTGACTGACCTAAAACCTTTTCAAGAAGATTAATTTATTATTAAAATCTGATTTCTAGATATACAATTAAAATACAGATACAAAGAAAAATTACTGATTAACCTAAAAAGACAATTAATGCCCAGCTAAAAACAAAAAATTATCATGTTGTACGAAAGGATTCAGGGAGTGTCTGTCTCTCTCTTGCACGGCTGCCCTTTTTTTTTCTTATTATTCAGGATCTGCAATTTTGGCCAACAACAGAGTTTTAAATGGAGAAAGAATTACAAAAATCTTGGTCGCCAATAGCAGCTAACTTTACTCATCCCAGTGGATGTGCAGTAAATATTGTCATACACGGTGATAACAATATTATCTTTACGTTAACTTTAACAATATGTAGCAGACATATAACAATTATTTCAAAGAAATTGTTAAATAAATTATTTTTAAAACCTTCTAAAACTTGAAAAACTAACTGAATTACCTCAAAGGAAGACTCCTCCCCAAACTGTCATGTGATCCATCTATATTTGGAGTCAGTGGTGGGTCACATGACTGAGCATGTGGTACAAGTTTCTCACCAGTCCCAGTAATGATGGTCTCAATGATATCCTCATTGCACTGATGTAACTTCTGCACAGACTGGAGATGTCTGTGCAACCTGGAGACATGGCAATCATGTGAAGATTAGGAGAGACAACAGAAGGCAGGGGAGAATACAGAGGGCAGGGGAGACAACAGAGGGCAGGGGAGACAACAGAGGGCAGGGGAGACAACATAGGGCAGGGGGGACAACAAAGGGCACTGTAAACATTACTATCATGTGACCACTGGCATTAAAAAAACATTTTAAATTGAGCAATTGCGTTTAGCATGAAAACTTGTAACGTTAATATAGAATACACACCATTAAAAGCTTCTGACTGTCATGTTATTAGCACTTCATTACAGTAGCAAAAAGGGTTTTCCTCATAATTAAGTTTATAGTACCAAAAGAAACTGAAAGTTTGCTGCACCAGGCTACAGAATTAAAATAATTCTTTTTTCAAGAGATTCAAAGCCGCATTTTAAAATGCATATTAGAATGACATATCAGTTTACGATGGTAAAGAAAATATTTATGTGTCTAAGAAATGCTCTTCCCTAAACATACCTAGCAAAAGTTGGACTTAAGATTCATGAGTTTTAGAAAATTAATTTGGAATTTTAAAAACAAATAAGTTACAGTTCAGTGGCACATACTTTTTAAAATCTTCTGTGAAAAGGATTTTGATGTTATTGAGATTTTAGACTTATTATATTGGTTTGTTGTTGTTTTTTTTCTTTTTATCTCTACGTATTTATTTTTCCATGATATAAAATGTCTTATATAATGTAAATATAACTTGAATACTTGTGTGAGTTATTTATACTGACGATGGCATTAGCCGAGACTGTATTAGTCAATTAATAAAACTTTAATTGATTGTTTTGATTTCACAATTTGTGTATTTTAATTACATGTTGCTAGGGAAAGGTCTCATAAAAACAAGTGGTTGTTTTTTAAATACCGTTGTATCCTGAGCGCTTCATCGGGTAAATCCTCGTTTTCAACATTGACTCTGACCAAACGTTTTGTATCATCGTCATCATCCTCGTCATCGTCTTCATCATCAGATTCATCATCGCTCCAGCAATCATCGACGTAGTTTTTTTGGAGTCTGGCAGACGCAGACCTTGAGGAGGAGTAAACCCTGAGTGAATGACCATATCTCCGTTTGCCAGACTGCTCGGATTTCTCTGTGGATCTTGTGGATGACGTGGATGCTGTTGTGAGGCTGAGGTTGTGCTTTCTTCTCACATATCTCGTTTCACTTAAAGATCGCCTGCGTTTGCGCCTGCTCCTCCTCGCATTTTCATAATGCTTACGCCTTGAGGTTTCCGCAGCCTTCTCTGTTTTGCTTTGGGATGCGCTCCCTTTGTGCTCGCTGCGGCTCCGATACCTTGGACGACTGCTGTTGGTCTGAGTGCTGTTTGCTTCTGTCCCAGCTGCATGGCCCCACAAGGTTCCTGAACCGTGGATGAGATCCGACCTGTGTGAGCCATGAGTGTGAGATTGAAACTTCAAGTTGTCTCGGATGTTCTCAAACTTTGCTTGATTTCTTGGCTCTTGCTCCTTACAGTGGCCCATGAGCTGGCCATATGTTGGCTCTTGGTCCTTACACTGGCTCTCTTGCTGGCCGTATGGCCTTAAAAATCCCTGACAGGATATCCTCTGTTGATTCATCAATGTGTTGACATGCTGTGCACTGATATCAGCTCTTTGATCAGGGTGAATGTGCTTAACACATATAACTGTTTGTACATCTGATGTTATGGTAGATGTCGTATCACTGGCTTCAGCTGTTGGACTTACACACGCATCCGGTGCAATCAGTCCAACTGGTAACTGGGGGTATTTGTCGTCTGGATTTAGGACTGACAATTTTTTTCTTCCGTTTGGAATTTCCAGGACGGTTTGACCTGATGTAGGCCGGGATGAAGGGTGAATCCCATCTTCTGGTACAAGGGCATCACAATGTTTACTGCTCTGCTGCTCACTGTGTCCACTAGGGAGTGGGGACCTTTCATTTTTTATAGCAGAAGTTTCCATTAATGGATAGTCGTGCCTGTTGTTTTTTAACTCATCAAAAGACAAGAAGTTGTCGTTGTGCACTCTTGAGTTGAGGCGGTGACTTATGAGGAGTTGAAGTTGTTTGGCTAAATCTCGAGGACGTTGTTTGGCTAAATCATATGCTTCACGGAGCAGAGATCTAAAATATACATATATATAAAAAGATTTAAGAAGATATGAAATTTTGTTAAATCTTTTGTTTATGTTTTGCTGGACTGTTTTTTGTGAGGCCAAATTTGTGCTTATTTTTATTGACATTTCAGATGAATTTTTTAAATGTTTTTTTTTGTGTAAAAGAAAATGTTTATTTAGCCTAATTATAATAATCTTTTAATTTGATCAATATATAGTGATTCAAATAGCCCTATTGAATGTAATTAATATGTACATGTTTGACCTATTTTATGGAACAGACAATAAATCATACTTTTAAAGAATATTTTATTTATCTTCTGTGAAGTTGATTCAATAATTATTCAGATGACTGACTAATCTTATATTGCCAGGAAAAGTATCAAGAAAAAACAAGTTGTACCCTCAGAGCTTCATCTTGTAAATCCTCATTGACTCTAAAAACTATTATAAGTCAATATACAAGTCTATTAATATTAGAACATTCTGACGCATATTTGCTTTACCTTATCTGCAACTGATTCTCTTTGCAGTCTTCACCCCTGTATCCACAGTGTGTCGGCTCCATGGGCTGCCTCATTTGATCTTGTACCCTCATCACAGAACAGTTATAGTCTAGTACAAACACTCTTGTCCTCTCCAGTTCCAAATTTGTCTGTTCTACAAAACTGAACCAGAAGATAACACTTAAAAAGCTATATATTTCCAATGTGTAACGTGTGGGTAAAATAATGATAATAATTTGATAATTTATACAGCGCAGTACCCCACCAAGCAACTGGGCTCACAGAACTTTACATAAAAATAGTAACACACATAATTATCAATTCATTCATGTAAAATATTCACAACCTAAGTACAACAATTAATGACACTACTGTGCATATCAGCATACAGCTTAGCGACAAGTTATGCTCAATTTTTTTTAAAATTTTAAAGCATAAATTTTGACAACTGACCTGCTGAGGTCATGATCTAACAGTGGAGACTGTGACAACTGACCTGCTGCGGTCATGATCTAACTGTGGAGATTGTGACAACTGACCTGCTGAGTTCCTGATCTAACTGTGGAGATTGTGACAACTGACCTAGTGAGGTCATGATCTAACTGAGGAGACTGTGACAACTGACCTAGTGAGATCATGATCTAATAGTGGAGATTGTGACAACTGACCTGTTGAGGTCATGATCTAACTGTGGAGACTGTGACAACTGACCTAGTGAGGTCATGATCTAACAGTGGAGATTGTGACAACTGACCTGCTGAGGTCATGATCTAGCTGTGGAGATTGTGACAACTGACCTGCTGAGGTCATGATCTAACTGTGGAGATTGTGACAACTGACCTAGTGAGGTCATGATCTAACAGTGGAGATTGTGACAACTGACCTGCTGAGGTCATGATCTAGCAGTGGAGACAGTGACAACTGACCTAGTGAGGTCATGATCTAACAGTGGAGTTTGTGACAACTGACCTGCTGAGGTATGATCTAGCAGTGGAGACAGTGACAACTGACCTAGTGAGGTCATGATCTAACAGTGGAGATTGTGACAACTGACCTGCTGAGTTCCTGATCTAACTGTGGAGATTGTGACAACTGACCTGCTGAGGTCATGATCTAGCAGTGGAGACAGTGACAACTGACCTAGTGAGGTCATGATCTAACTGTGGAGACTGTGACAACTGACCTGTTGAGGTCATGATCTAACAGTGGTGATTGTGACAACTGACCTGCTGAGGTCATGATCTAACAGTGGAGATTGTGACAACTGACCTGTTGAGGTCATGATCTAAATGTGGAGATTGTGACAACTGACCTGCTGAGGTCATGATCTAGCAGTGGAGACAGTGACAACTGACCTAGTGAGGTCATGATCTAACTGTGGAGACTGTGACAACTGACCTGTTGAGGTCATGATCTAACAGTGGTGGTTGTGACAACTGACCTGCTGAGGTCATGATCTAACAGTGGAGATTGTGACAACTGACCTGTTGAGGTCATGATCTAACTGTGGAGATTGTGACAACTGACCTAGTGAGGTCATGATCTAACAGTTGAGACTGTGACAACTGACCTAGTGAGGTCCTGATCTAACTGTGGTGACTGTGACAACTGACCTGTTGAGGTCATGATCTAACGGTGGTGATTGTGACAAATGACCTAGTGAGGTCATGATCTAACTGTGGAGATTGTGACAACTGACCTGCTGAGGTCATGATCTAGCAGTGGAGACAGTGACAACTGACCTAGTGAGGTCATGATCTAACTGTGGAGACTGTGACAACTGACCTGTTGAGGTCATGATCTAACAGTGGTGATTGTGACAACTGACCTGCTGAGGTCATGATCTAACAGTGGAGATTGTGACAACTGACCTGTTGAGGTCATGATCTAACTGTGGAGATTGTGACAACTGACCTAGTGAGGTCATGATCTAACAGTTGAGACTGTGACAACTGACCTAGTGAGGTCCTGATCTAACTGTGGTGACTGTGACAACTGACCTGTTGAGGTCATGATCTAACGGTGGTGATTGTGACAAATGACCTAGTGAGGTCATGATCTAACTGTGGAGACTGTGACAACTGACCTGCTGAGGTCATGATCTAACAGTGTAGATTGTGACAACTGACCTGCTGAGGTCATGATTTAACTTTGGAGACTGTGACAACTGACCTGTCCTGATCTAACTGTGGTGATTGTGACAACTGACCTGTTGAGGTCCTGATCCAACAGCGGTGATTGTGACAACAGCTTTAGCTGATTGGATGCGGTAGCCAGGGTTTCAATGATGTCACTTCCGTTGAATTTTGAGATAAGTTCAAACACCAAATTGTTTAATCTGATTGGGACATTTTTTTTTAAAAGATCATTGACAGATTATTTAATGGGGTTTCAAGCATTCAATAATCAATAGATTAATGATTTTGTATAAGTAAAATCATTTTTATGAGGTTTTCAATAAATAAAATTTGAAGTGATTAATGATTCTCATAAAATCTGCACCAACCTGACCAATCGTGTGTGAGTGACCATCGTCCGTTTGACCAGTTCTCTGTTGATCATCTCCAGCAAGCATCTTTCTATAGCAGGACTCAAACCGTCAACCTCTTGTGTTTCACCGCCCATACAACAGCCTCTGCTTCCTCGACCGACTCCGACTTTTTCCGTGCGCCCATATCCATTGGATGATTCAGGTATCAGTGGATGTGTGTCTTCAAATGCCGGGTCTGTTTTAAGTAACGAGTCAACAGGTGGGTCGGGCATTGAACCCATTTCTGATTGGTCAAAGTGACAAGGCAAATGAGACTTCTGATTTGTGGAACCCGGAAAATTTGAGTTATTTAAAGTGTATGGAGACTGGTGCACTCTTGCTATGAAATCTAAATCTGAAGAATGAAAAATTTTTGAGCTGACCATCCCAGGTGAATTTTTTTTTACCAAACTCGTTGAAATTCCATCAGAATCGTCACTAAAATGCTCACCCGGTTCATACACGAACCCTTCACTTCTTCTCTTGTACATGTCCGGATGTAAAGATTTGTTCATCACCTCTTTTTGGCCCAGGTTTGGTTCGGACTTTGCCTGGAACTGTGTATGTAATTTTCCTTGGACACGGTTTATGTTGATTTCATTAAAATCTGTTTCAGATTTGCCCCGGGTTAACCCCTGGTGATCATAGAATGGTGTATATCGTTGTTTGTCCTCTTGTAAGTCTTGGTCATTGCCTGCGTCATCTCTGCCTTCAGCACCAGCTTCCAATTCTGACAGTTGCACTTTGGACTTTGGTGAGCTCGGAACTTTACGCTTACATTTTTTAAGTGTGTTGCTCCAAACCCAGCCGAGTCCAAACTTTTTGGTCATCTTCAGATTCTTCTCATGTTTGGAATGCTCAGGCTGATGTGGGTCAAGATGGCTTCCCTCTGTGTTAGATTTACTGGCACCTATCTTTGGCAAATGAGGTTCCATCTGTGTTGAAGCTGAACCATGATTTGATTTTTGGGAATTTTCAGTAGTTCTACTTCGGTATGTGTCAATGTTTTCAATTTCTGAATCTCTCTCGAAAGTGCTACCTTTTGTCTTTATTGGCTTTTTGAGATTTTCAAGATTTTCATTATCAAAATTAAAATTTTTCTGACCGCCAGAATCTTTAAACCTGTCAACATTGACACTCTTGTCAACATTGACACTCTTGTTAACATTCTTTAGATTGTCTCCGGCAGCTCCAGTTTCATTCTGCTTAAGTCTCTTTTGGAAACGGGAGGTGACTATGTTGTGACGTCTGCAGGGCGGGAATTCCAGTGCGACGTCAGATAGAAATGGCGTTTCTGGACTGTTGAGGTCAAGGTCTGTTGTAGCGTCTCGCACTGCTGCAATGGGAACCTGTGAATTTTAGAGTATCCGTTGCAATTATCCTTTACCTTTGCTGTTTTTATTTAATACTACTAGCCGTACCCGTGTTTATTTAATGCTACTAGCTATACCCGTGTTTGTTTAATACTACTAGCTACTCCCGTGTTTATTTAATGCTACTAGCTATACCCGTGTTTATTTAATACTACTAGCTATACCCGTGTTTATTTAATGCTTCTAGCTATACCGGTGTTTATTTAATACTACTAGCTATACCGTATCTATTTAATACTACTAGCTATACCCATGTTTATTTAATGCTACTAGCTATACCAGTGTTTATTTAATACTACTAGCTATGCCCGTGTTTATTTAGCTCAAAGCAATAATGGTTGAAGGAGTTACACCCTAAAAACATTTTAAACATTGGCTGATCATATTGCTTCCCTTGAAATGTTGATGTCAATTATTTTATCTATTACAGACTTTCTATCCAGCAGATTATTGTGTGCTACGCTTATTCATGGTTTATGTCTAGTCTTGCATTTTTATTACAGTTTATAATGTTCATAGTATGCTAGTTTTCCTGGTTTGATCAGTCCATGCCCGAATTCCAGAAAGAATGAGAATTTTTATGTGTTTGTTCTTGCATATGGAATAAGAAAAGTGTTTTATCCCTATGTCTATCTGAGGGTTGTATTAAATTATCTTTGTGTGGTTTTTTCCAAGTTAGAATTAATTGCCTTAAGTATTTTTACTACTTTGTTATTTGTTCTTATACCTATGGTGTTTTCAGACTTAATGATTTAACTAATGGTAACACCATTGACTTTTGTCAATTTTGAATATTCTCCAGTAATGAATCAGAATAGGGCGTATCTCTTTTGAATTTGTTCTAGTTGATCTTTATTTTTTTTTGTTGGATGGGTCCCATACAGAAGATGCATATGTTTACACAATTTTAGCATTTTTAACAGTTCAAATGGTTAAAGATAGATTCAGCTAGAATTGCTGTGTTTTGGGTTGTCTTGTTTTTTTATAGTAAAAATTAAACTTATGTTATTATTTCATTAAAATCTCTTCGTGAACTTTCTACCATTTCTAGAATCATTGAAGTGCTTCAAATTGACCAAAAACCTGTTAAATTTTGGTCCTATTCTATACTGTATAGATGTTCTTTATAAGTTTTTTTGTTGTTTTTTTTTACAAGAAAAAAAATATATATTTGATTTGTTTGTTTTTTTTTACCCAGTTAAAAAAATATTAAGTATGACAATTAAACGGGATGATCATTGGCTGGCTTGGATTATACCCTAGCAATAACAAATGTGAACGTTTTTCCTTCGGACCATAAAGACTATTTAGAATACTCAACCATAATGAATTTACCAGGAAACTTGGTGCATACTAAAATGAAAATGGTAAAACATGAAAATGTTACCAGTAAAAAAAATTATCAAAAAAGCGAAGTAAGCAAATTATGTTTTAAAAATAATTAAGTTGTAGCTAATACTAATATACATCACAAAACTAAGAATACGCATCTGGAATTGTCTGAATGAATATGGGAGACAACCTGTTTCACACATGAACTAATCAGTTTATATAGAGCACAAGATTATCTCCCTTGGATGAGGTTGCAGAGAGAGAACAGGGGGGGGGGAGAGAAAGAGAGAGGAGGAGAGTGGGAGGAAGGGACAGAGAGAGAGACAGAGATAGAGAAGGTGGAGAGACAGGAAGAGAGGAGAGAGAGAAAGAGAGAGAGAGAGAGATAAACTTACCTTGCTGGAGGGTTTACATTCAACGCCAATGTCAGCTGACACCAGAGAATCTGAGTCAGCAAAGCAGTCGGAGATTGAGTCGTCAATCCGAAAGTCTCTGACAAAAGTCTCCAGGTCATCATGGATAGACATGGTGTCCATAGAGAACTCATTGTCATCACTTTCTGACCCTCCGTGGTAGCGCTCCTTCAATGACCGTATGGTCAAAATATCTATGGGTAAAGTTTGTTGATATTTATATTTAAAGTGATAGCGCTCCTTCAATGACTGTATGGTCAACAAATATATATGTGAAAATTTGTTGGTTTTTATATTTCAATAAATTAATTTATAAATAGCAACATAAATAACAACTAAAAAAACATCAACAACACATGGAATTAAGTTAATATTCTGAATTGTGTGTGTATGTGTGTACGTGCTTCTGTGTTTAATATAGGGAAAGCTGCAAATGACAGTTTATCACTGCTCGTATCCCTGATGGATTTTATAAGTCACATCACATTGATTAAAACTATTAACAAGATAAAACATTTATGATTGACAGCACATACAAAAATAACATACCCAAGAAAGCCTCAGGATTTTCCATCCTCAAATCTTCATTTTAGATCACACACAAATTGACTGAAGAAAAAGCAGAAGTGGAAACGTTATTTGGGGGGGAAAGGTGTGTGTGTGTGTGTTGGACGAGACAGCAATAATTTTTAATCGGTTGTTGGTTGTGTTATTTAGTTATTATTAGAATGTGTTTGCTTCTTGCGTCTCTGCTTTGTTGTCCTTGTTTGTTTTTTTTTATATATATTGTCATTTTGATTTGAGCATGAACAGGTTATTCAAAGTGGACAAAGTATTTGAGTTGAGAGTCAACAGCTTGTTGGTGAAAGTGAAAGTAAACAGATTGGTGAATCCGTAAAGTGGACAGTTAGCGCTGTACAGAGGCGTCACTAGGGTTAGTGTCAGCCAGTGCGGTAGCGTATGGTGCCCCCCCCCCTCACGACTTCCTCCGAGTCTGCCAGTCCCAAATAACGGGAACATTTTACATTTTGGTGTCACCCTTTGAGATGGTGTCACCCGATAGGGTACGCACCCCACCCCCCCCTAATGACGCCTCTGGCGCTATAGAATATAGAAGAAAGCCACCATGATCAGCAGCATTTGTATTGGAGGCAGTTTCTATTTGTTTACAACTGGTTACATATACTACTTACCGTATCATTTCTTGTTTGGTAAAAACATGCAGTTGTAGAATTAGAAAGCAGAATGTATTATTTGTATGGGAAGCAGCACTGTTTCGTTTGTTAGTGTACACTTGGGACTAGTCACTCACACTGTTCCTAAACCACAACAATGCCTTGGCTAGAATTTGAGAAACGTTCCTACTGTAACGTCAATAACGACGACGAGAACATTGAAGGCCCGCGTACGTGCAGCGTAATCTGTACAGTAAAACGCACACACGTTTAGAAGAGCAGCCGTGTCGTTTAGCATAGCATAAAAATCCGTGCCCTATAGACGTCACCTCAATTGAGTGTCAGCCGGCCCCTTACACAGTACTACACGGTGAACCTCTGCAGCGTCGGGAGTATTTAAAGGACACACCCGAAGACATTGCGGCCTGTTTGAACTGAACGGGGGAAACATACCTACACAAGGGATCTAGATTCTATCTCGGCGACGTCTGCCGTCTCTTCATCGCCAAGCTTAAAATTCCAAACAGGGGGCCGTCTAAATATAACCTTTTTTACCTAGTCATAGTCCTGACAACCCCACATAACCCTCCCCCGACCACAATTTATGAACACCACAGATCATGAAATCTACGCTATTTCAAAGGAGACCCTCTCAATCAATTGTAAACAGACGTGTCAAATTTAATAATAGATTACTGTGGTTTTTTTTTAAATTTGGTTCAATACCAAAACCACCGGAGAACATTAAATGGCACAATAGAATTGAAAACGTGTTCCAGTGGTTCTAAAATTTTGTGACAATATTACTTTGATGTGTTTGGTTTTGAGGCAGTTGCGTGACTTTTTTTTTAATACCCTCCGATTCGGCAGCAACTCTTCGGTTATGTGAGCGATGCTTACAAGGTAGACTGTTAACTTACACCAACACAACAACCTGTATCAGCAGGATTGTGGAGGTAGCAGTGGCCCCACGCAACGACGGCTCTGGGGCGATACGTGGGGAAGAAAACCATACTCATATAGTGGTAAGGGTGCTTTACTCAAGGGTCAGGCGTCCAAAAAAGAGCATGCCTGGTGTTGAGTAGACCAAATACTTACACACACTACTACTACTTGTTACTAAGTTGTTACGTACCGTAATATTTCTTGTTTGGAAAAGAGAAAAAAAACAAGATACAATTGTAGAATGCAACTTTGGTGATTTGTATGAGTATGTGTGGCAGCACTGATTGTTTGTGTACGCCTAGGACTAGTTACTCACACTGTTCCTAAACCACAACAATGCCTTGATTAGAATTTTAGATTCCGAGTTGCAGATAGAGGCTAAACAGGGGAGCTAAAGCTGGGGGGGGGGAATTTCCCGTAGCAACCCTCTTGATGTGGGGACAAAACATATGGGCTAAACATGGGCTGTTGATGGATTTTAGGTTTTATTTTTTAAAAATTAATTGGTTTTACCTTTGAAGATGATTGAAAAGAATATTTACCCTGGACGCCAAACAAAATAGTTCTACTTCTATGACATTAGCTGTGATGGATTAGGGCCACAGTGGTATTTATTTATTAATTTATTTTTAATCACATTTCTGTTTTTTCATTGCAGACGCTCCTTCTATGGCAGGAGATTCTTGCGTCCTACGTTCTGATAAGAACGCCAGTCCATCCTGGTCTGTGGTCACAGACCACGGCTATGTGTGGGATTGTGTGGCACAGTGCCCAGGCGCCTTTGTTTCCCAAACCATGTTTAAATAACAATTATTTTTTATATCTAAAACTAAATGCCTGTTGCAGTCTCACCCATATTTTTTCCTAGTGTCGGGTACACATTAGGAGCTGGGTTGACTCAGGGACACCCCCAGGAACAAATCCATTCACTGGGATTCGAACCCGTGTCCTTCATTTCAGCACAATTTAGCCCGTATAATTTTTTTAAAAATCTAAATTAACTAGTCAACCAGCGTGTTTTATGGGCCTCCTCATAGCTAAAAACTGTTTGTGGCCAACCTTACACCAAACCCACATGGAATATAACGTCCGAAAGTGTTGGCCTCATCACATGGATGCCAATGCCGAGCGTCGCCTTTGTTCCCAATCAGAGGACATTTCGGAAAACGCGGGGTACGCCTTACGCCACAGTTATCAGAACCACTGTGCATGGTCAACCGATTCATTCAGTCGCAAAGATCGATAAATCATTTGAGTTGTGATTCGATCCCCCGGCGCCTAGTCAATAACAGGGTCAAGGCCGTGTACAATACTAATAACAAAAAAAATAACCCCGCGGTCTGGTGGGGGTGGGGGAGGAGGTCGCTACAATATTGAGTTGGAGCTCTTTTAAATGGCATCAAAAACTTCAGTGCGCGCCTAAACCAGGAGACGGCATACTTTTGAGATGGAAGAACTAAGAGTTACAATTTACAAAATTTCCCAGTTTTTAACGAGCCACTAACATGAGTTTTGAAAATAAAATAATATAATTATTTATATTTGCGCATGGAACTGGAGAGCCGCATATTGACATTGAAAGAGCCGCATGCGGCTCGCGAGACGCAGGTTGCTGACCTCTGGCCTAAACTATACCAGGACTGAAACACCCACGTTCTGAACGTAGACGACGTGCGTTTATCAACACTGCAGAAATCTAGCAGAACTGGTACCGCTTGCGGCTTTACCAGTTGGTTAAAAACAAAACAACAACAACGAATTAATATTTGACCTTTAGTCAAAATGAGTCACTCGGCGGCGTCTAAATGCTCACGGTTGACCTTGACCTTTGCATTAATTCACACTCACGCGAAAGTGATCGAGTTTGAAGGAGTGCTGACAGAACACGCGCACGAAAGATGCTTCATGCAAGCACCAAGTGACACTGTCACGGTGTCTTTGTTACTAAATTTAGCCGTAGGCTCTTAATGAGGGACACGCAACTTGATGAGGGACACGCAACTTGATGAGGCCGCGCTCAAATTTCCCAACCCATGTTCAAGAGTGCGAGGCTTCTTTGAAGAGGAGGGATTTGACACTGAAGGGATTGCTGAGGCGGCTGGCTTTCTCTCCCTCCCCCCTCCCTTAAGGCACGGTGTCCACGTATTGTGAGAGATAAGAGATAAACTTATGGAAGCGTTGATCCTGACCTTTAAATAAAAGCCCTTTAGTCACCATTACACGAGTGTATAAAATATCGGGGGGGGGGCGGGACTAAGACGGATGCGACCAGGGAACCCCAAACTTTTTTCTCAGTGGTCCGGATAACTAACTAAAAGATAAGCGTGAGCGGATAACTAAGTAAATGATGAGCGTGGGCGGATAACTAAGTAAATGATGAGCGTGGGTGGATAACTAAGTAAATGATGAGCGTGGGCGGATAACTAAGTAAATGATGAGCGTGAGCGGATAACTAAGTAAATGATGAGCGTGAGCGGATAACTAAGTAAATGATGAGCGTAGGCCAGATTACTAAGTAAATGATGAGCGTGGGCCGGATAACTAAGTAAATGATGAGCGTGGGCGGATAACTAAGTAAATGATGAGCGTGAGCGGATAACTAAGTAAATGATGAGCGTGGGCCAGATTACTAAGTAAATGATGAGCATGGGCCAGATAAGTAAGTAAATGATGAGCGTGGGCCGGATAAGTAAGTAAATGATGAGCGTGGGACAGATAAGTAAGTAAATGATGAGCGTGGGCCAGATTTCTAAGTAAATGATGAGCGTGGGCGGATAACTAAGTAAATGATGAGCGTGGGCCAGATAAGTAAGTAAATGATGAGCGTGGGCCAGATTACTAAGTAAATGATGAGCGTGGGCCAGATAAGTAAGTAAATGATGAGCGTGGGCCAGATAAGTAAGCAAATGATGAGCGTGGGCCAGATAAGTAAGTAAATGATGAGCGTGGGCCAGATAAGTAAGTAAATAATGAGCGTGGGCCAGATAAGTAAGTAAATGATGAGCGTGGGCCAGATAAGTAAGTAAATGATGAGCATGGGCCGCAAGATTATTTTGTACAGTACAAGGCATAACAAAAGATTTTTTTATATAACAAACAAACAAAAAATAACGTAAGCATCTGTGTCAATCATGAGTGAGTGAAGTGCACACACATACATACGCAAAATTAAGGAGGCGAGCTTAGTACCCCCAAATCCCCCCCCCCAAAAAAAACAACAACAAAAAACAGTTACACCCTGGAGAAAAAATAAATCTAATTTCCAATTAATGAAAGAATAATATTTTTTGGTGAAAAATACGTGAAAAATTCTGAAATGTACCAAAAGGTAGACAATCCAGTTATATTTATTTTTTTAAAAATAGAAGAATGAGACGACCTTGACAGACAGTGAATATGTTTTCTCATAACTTGACTGCAAAATAAAACAAACCCGTAAAAACAAAGTTTTTGACTATAAATCCCTTATTTATGAGACATAACTCGTGAATGTTCATTCTCTTTTGGGTCGAGCCGCTAGGCTCTTAAGACCCGGTTCATTTTATCGCAGGCGAGCCTCATCAAGCGGGCATCGCCGTAGAGGTAACCCTCTGCAGGTACCGTTACCTTATCTTCCAAATCCCCGCACAGCTCGGGGCACTCTTCGAGTACGTGGGCCACCGTCTCTTCTGGGTGGCCACACAGCCGACAGGCCAGTTCCCTTCTGGTGTTAAACTTGTACAGGTAGCTTCGTGTGGGACAATGCTCAGTTCTCATTCTAGTTATGAGCGTCTGATTGCTACGTCCAATTTTCCACCAGGAATCGCTTTTGCTCGGTCGCGGCATGTACTGGAATACTTTTCTGGCCGTGCTTCCAGAAGCCCAGCCCTGAAGCCATTTCTCTCGGAAATGGTCTTTAAGCCACGATCTGACCCCCAGCTGGGTCATCGGGCGATCGGGTTGGGGCTGAGCTGAACCTTCTCTCGCTAACTCATCGACCCTGTCTGAATGAGGCTCGCCACTGTGCCCAGTGATGTACTGAAGGACTACTTTTCCGCCTCGTGCTAGGATTTCACCTACTGTTTCCAAAATGACACTGACCGTTTTCGTCTCCAGAGAGGATCGACCCACGGTCTCGAGCGAAAACCGTGAGTCGGTGAAAACTACGACGGTCGGGAAAACCTTTCTTCTTGCTAGACGTCGGCGCACTTCCTTCAAACCCTTGCAAATCGCCTCCAGTTCGGCGTCGTGACTACTGTATGCGGATCCGCACGGCCCTGATAGTTCGATACTGTCAGGTCCAGGTTGAGGGTATTGAATTAGTACTCCGTATCCACTTCTGCCATCCTTGAAACGCGAGCCGTCCGTAAAGACTTTTACCACACTATCGCCATAAGCTTTGATTGTCTTCAGAGTCTCGTCTCGCTGGAGCTCGACGGGACTGGCTTTCGTCACCGCTGTATTTGCCAGTGTCAAACGTAGTTCAGGCAAGTCTGAGCTTTCATGTGGTCCTCGAGCAGGGACCAGTCGCATGCGTTCCCTGTGCTTGGGTATGGGGACTGAGTCTTCTAGTTCGTAGACCGTATCCATGAAGGATGGTCTTTTCAGTCGGGTCCTCTTTACCCATCGGTCTTGTAATTGAAAGCAGGGTTCGTCATGCTCCAACCTACGGTATCGCTCCACCGTAGTCATGATTGCCTTTTCTCGCCTTATCGCCAGGGGTTCTACGTTAGACATAATTTCTACAGCGGCTGTGGGTGTCGTACGCAACGCCCCGCATACAAACCGTAGAGCTTGGTTTTGTATGCGGTCCAGACCCTCTAGAGCCGTACGGCTCGCAAAGGCCTGGACCGGGAGGCTGTAATCAATAGCACCCCTCACACTACCGAGATAGAGAGCTCTCAATAGTCTTGCATCCGCGCCCCAACTAGTGCTAGCCAGTTTCTTCACCAGGGACAGTTTAGCTGTGGCTTTGGCACACAATTCACGCACATGGTTATGTAGCTGGACCTTCTGGTCCAGTTTGATTCCCAAGTACGTTGGTGTCCGATCCCAATTCAATCTTTTCCCACATATCTGAAGCACCACCTCATGCTTCAGTGCATTCCTTCCATTTGTGAAAATGGAATGGACCGTTTTCTCCGTATTGACTACTAGGCGCCAACGGTTGGCGTAGTCTTCGATTCGATTCAGATCTTCCTGCAGCCTGTTCTGCAGGGTTGCAACGTCCTTTCCGGAACTCCATATAGCCAGATCGTCAGCAAACATGGCATTCTGTGACCCCAGAATACCTTGTAGGTCGTGGACGTAGGCTAGGAACAATGTACAACTAAGGGCGGACCCCTGTGGGAGTCCGTCCTCCAGGCGATCTTCGTTGGATAATGACTCCCCCACTCGGGTCTTGATCGTTCTGTCCGTAAGGAACGATTTTATCCAACTGTACATGTTCGCAGTGACACCTAACTGCTGCAACTTATAAAGTAGCCCTCCACGCCACACCTTGTCGTATGCCTGCTTTAGATCGAAGAACACCGCAACGGTGTGATTCCTCGACTGGAGTTCATTTGTGATTGTCTGAATTAGTCGGAGAGCCTGGTCCATCGGTTGGCGTCCCTTTCGGAACCCACCCTGAGTCATTGGAATGCATTTGGACTGTTCGAGGAACCAGTAGAGTCGTGCGTTCACTAACCGTTCAGCTACCTTCCCCACACACGACGTGAGGGAAATTGGCCGGTAACTGGACGGGTGTTCGCCTGGTTTCCCCTCTTTGGGAATTGGGGTTATTGTGGCCTTTTTCCACAGCTTCGGCAGCGTGCCTGTTGTCCAAGTTCTATTTATGAAACCCAGCAGTTTCATTCGACCTGTCTTGCCCAGATGTTTGAGCATTTCATTGTGAACTTTATCTGGTCCTGGTGCTTTGCCAGCCTGGCACTTGTTGAGTGCGGTTTGCAACTCTGTCATTGTGAAGGGGGCCGCGAAAACCTCTAGTTGAGGGCCCTTACTTTGTCTCCTTGAGCCTTCTTTGCGCATTCGGTCGATTGTTCGGCTAAAATCAGATCTGGCGCCTTTTTTGTTAACCTGGGCAAAGTGTTTGTTTAGCGCTCGTGCGCGCTTAACTTCACTAGCCCTTTGGCCCTTTGGTGTCGTCAAAGGGTTGGAATTCTTTGTCTTCCCTGCGCCAGATAATGCATCCAAGAGCCGCCAAACTTTTCTTCCGTCTACGAGGTCGAGTTTTTCGCACGTATTTACCCATTTCGCCTTCTTCGCTTTGTCGACAGCGGCCCGGACTTCAGCCGTCAGTCTGTTGTACGCCCTACGAGCTTCGGGCGTCTTCAGCCTGGCTGCCTTTTTCCGTGCTTTTGCTCTTTGTTTCACCAATTCTGCCAGACTCTTGTCCCAGTAAGGTCTGAACTTCTGTTTCCCGTTCGTCCTTGGGATCGTGCGCCTCGCAATCCCAAGGATTGTGTCAATAAACTGCCTGTAGGTGGCATCCATGTTGTCTCCTGCAACATCCAGCAGAGCGAGCTTGGTCTCGCTCTCGGCCTCGTACTTCCGCCAATCGGCCTTACGGAACTGCCAATGCCTTCGTTCAAATCGAGGTTTGCCTGCACCAAGTTCAAATTCAATCAGGATTGGTAAGTGATCGGAACCTACTTCCTTTAATACTTCCAGTCTATGCTTCGACTCTAGGTCAGCGGAAATAAGCGTTAGATCTGGGCGGGACTCCGTGCTGTGCCCCGTGTGCAGTAGTGTTGGTTCACTGTCTGCATTCTGTAACCTGATGAGATTCGTATTAATACAGACATCCTCGATGTAGCGGCCTGACGCGTTCCGTTCAGCATAGCCCCAGTCAGGAGACTGTGCATTAAAGTCTCCTGCTATTATCGTTTTGCCAAAAATGACATCTTCCCCAACTGGAAGTGCGATAGGGTTTCTGGGCGTATTATAGACGTTCGTGATTGTAAAGCCAACGTCGCCTTTGAAAACTCTCACGGTGAGAGTATCAGTGTTGCTGTAACACTTAACTTCGAGCAGCTCCATCGTTAAATCATTCCGGACCGCTGTGGCAAGACCTCGACATCGCCGGTCACACTTGCAATGGTATAGCGAGTAACCAGTGATATGGAACGGCTTCCCCTTGAGGAGCGTTTCTTGGAACAGTGCCACATCCACTTTCCGTTCGTGGAGTATTTTGGTTACTTCGTGTGCCTTTTGCCTTATGCCACAGACATTCAACTGTAAAACTACCAGGGCTTGTTCAGGATGGCCCTTCGCACCCATACAAGGACGGCCAGTCACCGATTGACCGCTTGGACATGGCCTGTCGTTCGTCACCATGCCTCTAAGAGGGGGGGGTAGCCAACCGACCCGACGTACCACCATCCGCCGAGAAGGGGTTTAGAAGGTCCGTTCCGGGACCTGCTTTTTTCGATATATGAACCATAGAATAGAGAGGGGGTAGGCAGAAATCTTCAACCCATTGAGGACGGTCCGAGTGCGTTCCGCCCCTTGCCCAGAGGGTCTTCCTGTCTTCGGCGTTCCTAGCCGGGCACTGTTGGGTATGGGTCTGCTCCCACACCCAGCACCGGGCCTCTCGGTGAGGCCATGCCCCACCCCCCGGTTGTCCGGAGGGTTCCAGTGCGTATGCTTGGCGATTTCGCCGGGGTTAGTCAGTTTCAGGTCGCAGCCACTTCCGCGACCCTACTTATCTCCCGGGCCCCGTAAAGGCCAAC
>CALYLW010000442.1:475672-597565 GCA_944989445.1 Ampullaceana balthica | reverse complement strand
GTCAGTTGTATGTTTTACACTCGTCAGTTGTATGTTTTACACTCGTCAGTTGTATGTTTTACACTCGTCAGTTGTATGTTTTACACTCGTCAGTTGTATGTTTTACACTCGTGAGTTGTATGTTTTACCCTCGTAAGTTGTATGTTTTACCCTCGTAAGTTGTATGTTTTACACTCGTAAGTTGTATGTTTTACCCTCGTCAGTTGTATGTTTTACACTCGTCAGTTGTATGTTTTACACTCGTGTCTATTCAACATGATTCCACCAGCGATTAGGACGCTCTTATATCATTGGCCAACTTGTCCCAGAATGCCTTCCTGTGGCCAGGATTCTTGGGGTAAGCTATGTAAGTGTTTGACTTGATGTACGACATGACCTCAATGTTTATCTCGTGGGTAGGGGATCTCGTCCAGTAGCAGGAAGATGAGGACATTACGTCCTGTGCTGATGGACTCCAGTCTCGCCATCTGTCGACACAAACAAACAAATAACTAAAAACTCGAATGAGTATTTAAACGCAACTTCCAACAAAGAATTTCCTATTTTTTTATTCAATGGAAATCATTCTAGAGTCACACCAAGGATGTGTCAATATAATGCGCACCGATCAACAGTCTAACATTAGCATTCACAAAGCGGGGTTTTCATTCTAGATTACATTAAAAGTCATTTCAAATAAAAAAAACTTCTGAATATTCCTTCTCCAACATTGTTATAAATATTATTAGCTATCGTTTGGCGTTGGTTTCAACCCAATAGATGTTATGGTTGGCGAGAAATTGACAAAATACTGATATTTTTCGGGGTTTTTAGATTTTACGGGAAATCCAGTAAAACTTTTCCGTAATTTTTTTGGCCCGTGCACATCCTTGGGAACTCCTTAACATATTAGCAAACACCTGAACCCTCTATCTGGTATGGTTCAGGAGGAGTTGCTGTTCAAAGCTCGAAAAGATAGGCCAGACATTTAAAATATATAAACGCAATTCCCAACTTTGAACTTACATCTACCCTCAAATGTATTTGTTTTGTTTGTTTAGCTTACTCTGTACTTCAAATATTTTTAAAAATATTTTTAATCTTTTGTTTCATGTTTATTAACAATCACTTTTTCTTATTATTATTTTTTTATTCTTTTAATTTTTATTATTTATCATTATTATTTCTTTTATCATCCGTGCTAAATGTTAATCTTCACTTATAAATATTTTGACATGTGAATACTTTCCATCTACAAACTGAGTTGTTTGAGTTTTACTTTATTTACCGTCAACCACAAATCAGCAACCATTACAAACTTTCAATTGAAATACTTGTCATACTAAACTCTCTAACTGACCTGTAACTGGTATGTGATACTGAACTCTGGGACTGACCTGTAATTGGTATGTGATACTGAACTCTGGGACTGACCTGTAACTGGTATGTGATAATGAACTCTGGGACTGACCTGTAATTGGTATGTGATATTGAACTCTGGGACTGACCTGTAACTGGTATGTGATACTGAACTCTGGGACTGACCTGTAACTGGTATGTGATACTGAACTCTGGGACTGACCTGTAACTGGTATGTGATACTGAACTCTGGGACTGACCTGTAACTGGTATGTGATATTGAACTCTGGGACTGACCTGTAACTGGTATGTGATACTGAACTCTGGGACTGATCTGTAACTGGTATGTGATACTGAACTCTGGGACTGACCTGTAACTGGTATGTGATACTGAACTCTGGGACTGACCTGTAACTGGTATGTTATACTGAACTCTGGGACTGACCTGTAACTGGTATGTGATACTGAACTCTGGGACTGACCTGTAACTGGTATGTGATACTGAACTCTGGGACTGACTTGTAACTGGTATGTGATATTGAACTCTGGGACTGACCTGTAACTGGTATGTGATACTGAACTCTGGGACTGACCTGTAACTGGTATGTGATACTGAACTCTGGGACTGACCTGTAACTGGTATGTGATACTGAACTCTGGGACTGACCTGTAACTGGTATGTGATACTGAACTCTGGGACTGACCGCTAACTGGTATGTGATACTGAACTCTGGGACTGACCTGTAACTAGTATGTGATACTGAACTCTGGGACTGGCCTGTAACTCGTATGTGATACTGAACTCTGGGACTGACCTGTAACTCGTATGTGCACCACTTGCTGGCCAGCAGACAGCGAGTCATGACCACCAAGGTTTTACGACATTGAGTCACAGCCATGTAAATGTTGTCAGCGATTTGACGACCGACTTGGAAGTTTTCCCCATGAATCAACAATTTGATCTTTCTCTCGTCCCGCAACTTAGGGGCACAGTTCCTGGAATACAACACAAAGGTAATCTAATACAACTTAGGGCATAGTTCCTGGAATACAACACAAAGGTAATCTAATACAACTTAGGGCATAGTTCCTGGAATACAACACAAAGGTAATCTAATACAACTTAGGGCATAGTTCCTGGAATACAACACAAAGGTAATCTAATACAACTTAGGGCATAGTTCCTGGAATACAACACAAAGGTAATCTAATACAACTTAGGGCATAGTTCCTGGAATACAACACAAAGGTAATCTAATACAACTTAGGGCATAGTTCCTGGAATACAACACTAAGTTAATCTAATAAAACCCTCAGATAGACATAGTGACAACAAAGCAAAGATAATCTAATACAACCTCAAATAGACATTGGACAACAAAACAAAGATAATCTAATACAACCCTCAAATAGACATTAGGACTACAAAACAGAAATAATATAATAAAACCCTGCGATAGACATAGCGGTAAAAAAATCATATTCTGTTTGCAAGAACAAACGCATACAAATTCTCGTTCTTCCTGCCTGTAATTTGGACGTGGAATGGGTTGCCTGATCAAACCAGGAAAACCAACATACTATCAACATTTAAAACCAACATACTATCAACATTTAAAACCAACATACTATCAACATTTAAAACCAACATACTATCAACATTTAAAACTAATCAAATGCATAACTTCACATAAATCAAGGATAAGCGTAGGAAGCAATAATCTTCTGTATAGAAGAGCGTCTGTAATAGATATGATAAGCATATAGATAGGGAATATTTGTATTGCAATGGGTTCGGTTCCTGAAATTAGGAATTTCCACAAATGTTTAGTTTCAAATAGCAAGAAATAAACAGTTTTCAAACTGTCCTTACACAATGAACCTGTTTAAACTAGTTAATTGAAAATTCTGAATCTTCTACTTTTGAAAACATAAAAGATATATGAAGCATAACCTCTGACCTCCAGAACAAATTTGACGTCACTGTTCTCATAACTGATGAATACGTCATACTCATAGATCTCAGGAGCTGACTTGTTGTTGATGGAAAATTTGGCGGCGTGGTACCAATACCTCAGCGTCCACCTGCAGGAGATACATGTGCAGTTTGTTTACCTCATTCAACCAACAGTTTTTCATTTGTAGGCAGACTAAAATATCACTGATATTCTCTCTCGTGAGACTCAAACAACGTGGGACAACTTATAGAAATTGTATCCAAACTTTTAGTAAATATGGTCAACAACAATGAAGTAATATTTTTTTGTGGAGAAAAGGAAAACATACAATAGAGATTACAAAGACTTAAAAATATCATATTCCAACATTATAAATTAGTAAAAATTGATAAACAACGGCAAAGTTATGGAATAAAGATTGTGTATCTAATACTACGTAACTTACAATAAATAAAATGTGCTGAAATATAACTAGAGCTAATGTGTTGGTGTAAAATTGCCATGTAAATATATCAACAAATTTTAATTACACCAACTAGACAGTAATTTCCTTTTCCAATTTAGCTACAAAATTATTGCGTCAACAATTTTTCCAACGGATGTCATGGAATTTCGTAAATATAACAGCACATAAGTTGATGGGCTGAAATTTATGAGACCGTTTAAAATTATAACCCAGGCCACTTTTGGCCCGTGGGTCGGTCTTGGTCACCCCTGACCTAGATAGTTGTGTTATGGTCACCCCTGACCTAGAAAGTTGTGTTATGGTCACCCCTGACCTAGATAGTTGTGTTATGGTCACCCCTGACCTAGATAGTTGTGTTATGGTCACCCCTGACCTAGATAGTTGTGTTATGGTCACCCCTGACCTAGATAGTTGTGTTATGGTCACCCCTGACCTTGATAGTTGTGCTATGGTCACCCCTGACCTAGATAGTTGTGTTATGGTCACCTCTGACTCAGATAGGTGTGTTATGGTCACCCCTGACCTAGATAGTTGTGTTATGGTCACCCCTGACCTAGATAGTTGTGTTATGGTCACTCCTGACCTAGATAGTTGTGTTATGGTCACCTCTGACCTAGATATTTGTGTTATGGTCACCCCTGACCTAGATAGTTGTGTTATGGTCACCCCTGACCTAGATAGTTGTGTTATGGTCACCCCTGACCTAGATAGTTGTGTTATGGTCACCCCTGATATAGATCGTTTTTTTTTGGAAACGTTATGTCGCGGACTTCATTCATTTATGTGATCTGGTCAATGGGGATTCGTGTTGGAGATAGATAGTTTGTTGAACACATATACTGTGTTGGACACAGAAAGTGTGTTGGTTACAGATACTGTGTAGGACACAGATAGTGTGTTGGACGATTATTTTAACGGCCATAATTTTAAAGATGACAACTTTTTACGTTAAAAAGTCGAAAATTAAACTCATTTATGTTTGTTAATGTAACAAAATGCCTGAGAGCTCATTAACCAAAATAAAGATTTTAAAATAATTCTACATTTCTAAAAATCTATTTTGTGTGTGTCAAGGTCAAAAATGTTTGTTTATATTTGATATTTTGATGTATAGGTAAAGTCTGACAGGGCAGAGTTCAGACAGGGCACAGTTCAGACAGGGCACAGTTCAGACAGGGCACAGTTCACACAGGGCACAGTTCACACAGGGCACAGTTCAGACAGGGCACAGTTCAGACAGGGCACAATTCAGACAGGGCACAATTCAGACAGGGCACAGTTCAGACAGCGCACAGTTCAGACAGGGCAAAGTTAAGACTGGGCACAGTTCAGACAGGACACAGTTCACACACGACACAGTTCAGACAAGGCACAGTTCAGACAGGGCATAGTTCAGACAGGACACATTTCAGACAGGGCACTGTTCAGACAAGGTACTAACAGCATGGATGGAGACGTTGACGCAGCGAGAGAGAGAGAGAGAGAGAGAGAGAGAGAGAGAGACAGAGAGAGAGAGAGAGAGAGAGAGAGAGAGAGAGAGAGAGAAAGAGAGTGGGAGATTAGTCTAGTATTGAGGTCGAAAACACAAAAAAAAATTACACACGGTATAATCTTAGCCATACAAACTGAGCTATACAAACTGGGCCATACAAACTGAACCCTACAAACTGAGCTATACAAACTGAGCCATACAATCTGAGCAATACAAACTCAGCCATACAAACTGAGCTATACAAACTGAGCAATACAAACTGAGCTATACAAACTAAGCTATACAAACTGAGCTATACAAACTGAGCTATACAAACTGAGCTATACAAACTGAGCTATAGAAACTGATCTATACAAACTGAGCTATACAAACTGAGCCATACAAACTGAGCTATACAAACTGATCTATACAAACTGAGCTATACAAACTGAGCTATACAAACTGAGCTATACAAACTGAGCTATACAAACTGAGCTATACAAACTGAGCTATACAAACTGAGCTATACAAACTGAGCTATACAAACTGAGCTATACAAACTGAGCTATACAAACTGAGCTATACAAACTGAGCTATACAAACTGAGCTATACAAACTGAGCTATACAAACTGAGCTATACAAACTGAGCTATACAAACTGAGCTATACAAACTGAGCCATACACACTGAGCTATACAAACTGAGCTATACAAACTGAGCTATACAAACTGAGCTATAGAAACTGAGCCATACAAACTGAGCTATACAAACAGCCATACAAACCAATGAACCCAATCATAGAAATGTGTATGTGTAGTAATGTGCAGGGTGCGTAACTATGTGTCCTCCCAAACCATCAGCCCTGGACATGTGACGCATGCATGGACCACATGTCAAGCATACCTTTATGACGCCCCTCATATATTGATATATTTTATATGAGGTGACAAAGTCACACAATGTGACGAAAGACTTCCTATCTGAATGTGTACATGATGACATTCCTATCTGTACATGATGACATTCCTACCTGAATGTGTACATGAAGACATTCCTACCTTAATGTGTACATGAAGACATTCCTACCTGTATCTGTACATGATGTCATTTCTACCTGTATCTGTACATGATCACATTTTTACCTGTATATGATGACATTCCTACCTGAATCTGTACATAATGACACCCAGCAGCGCCACCAGGAGAGCTAACGTCGCTGCCACCACAGCGACAAAAAGTCCAACGTTGGTGGTACACATTCGTCTTAATCTCCTCACCTCCTCTTCATACCCGTCCGGCATGCCCACAGACATCTGGTCTGCGCTGACATACTTGCAGTAATAGTCCATAGAGAGGTCACCCAAAATATTCGTATCTACAACCCACTCCAGGAACTGCAGGTTGTCACAGTCACAGAGGATGGGGTTGTTGCGCATGTCCACACGAATAGTTTTGTTGGCAGCTAAAAGGTGGTTGATGTCATTTCGAACATGTTCGTGCAGAGAACCAATTTGATTTTTACGAAGATTCAACAGTTTCAAGTTGTGCATGTGCGCAAGGCTAAAGTGAATATTGCCTAACCTGTTCACGGATAAATCTAAAATTTCTAAATTGTTCAAAGTTTTGAAGCTCTCCTGGCTGAGGCGGTATAAGTTGTTAAAAGAAATGTTTAAATACTTTAGATTAACCAGCGAGTCGAAGAGGTCCACGTTCTTGTAGAGACAGTCTCCGAGGAGATTACGGAACAAGTTCAAGTGTTGCAGACTCTTCAGAGTGCTGAAGAAGGTTCTGTTGATGTTTTCTATAAAACAGCTGGACATGGACAGGTTTTTGAGGCCGTGGAGACCTTCGACCGGACCAATCAAAGAGTTGAACATGTTGCCGCTGAGGTCGACGTACGCCAGGCTGTTGTTGTCGCTGAAACTAATGTTGTTGACCTTGTAGACCAGCGAGTTGCTGTGCCAGGTGAGTGTTGTCAACTTTGGTGGGAGAGGTAGGATGTAGTGGTCATCTTCACTTTCATCTTGCTCGTCTGTCTCCGCATCTCCAGCACCAGAAGGCGGCTGGCAATGGAGCTTCTTAGAAGGGATCAAGGGAGAGAATTTATAAGGTGTTGGAAACCCATCCAGGTGTAAACTTTGAAGTCCTGTCAGGTAGGACATGTCCCTCCAGTAGGCACCAAACATGATCCGGTTGTTGGTCAGGTTCATTGTCCTCAGTGTGGGAGGCAACATCTGAATTGCCCCAAACTCAATCATCTCAATTTCATTGTCCATGGCTTCAATGACCTCCAGACTGGTGTTGTGGAAGTACCGCAGCGTGTGTTTATAAACCACAATACAAGCTGCAAACCTCGTGCCGATTCTTTGTAATTTCAAATGGCGGAAATTTCGATTATTTCTGAGACCGTACATTACATCACTGAGAGCGGAAATTCCCAGATCAAAATTATTCGACACATCCAAGGACCTTAACTCGGTTAATTTCTCAAAAGCACTACTTTCAATTATCTTCCCGTTGATTCCACAATCAGAAATATTGAGGTGGTGTAGGCTTGGCAAGTACTGAAGTGTATCGTTACTCAGAAAATTAATGTTACAGTAGCCATCTTTAAAACCGGCCATGGTTAAGTTCCTCAGGTTCCCTAAGGTTGAGAATCGTCGTCCAAACGTCTTGTTCATGAGCCCATCAATGTGTAGTACGGTCAGTCTGGTCAGCAAGGACAGGGCAAAGTCCGGGTACATCAGCTGATCTGATGACGTGTTGGGGTTGTTTCTGTTCATGACCAGCAACTCAAGGGTATTGGCCAAGGGAGCAAACACTGTGGAACTGTTGAAGACCGAGTCCATGGGAATACTGTTGTTGTAGAGACTGAGCTGAACCAGAGAACCGAGACCATCAAACACGCCCTCTGGTAGAGCTGTGACGTCATTAGAGGCTAGCTGCAGGACGGCGAGATGCGTGTAGTTAGCGAACACGCCGGGGTAGAGGGCGCTGTTGTTGAGGTTGTTATAAGGCAGCAGCAGGTGGGTGATGTTGTGGGGCAAAGTTTGGGGAACTTCCCCTAGCTGGCACCCACCACAGTCGGCGACCTTGTCATCACAGCACAGGCGACAACAACTGGTCACCGGTTGGAACATGTCTTCGGACATCTGAGCATTCCCCTGTTTGTCTTGGTATTCCCCAATTGGTCGGGGACATTGTATTTGACTTAGCGACTTGTTCAGGTCAAGGTAACAATTTTCCTGGAAAGAATCCCATATCCCATCAGTTTCATCTCGGGAGACAGACGATGAAGATGTTATTTTAAAGGACCCTAGGGCCAATATAACGATGAGATGCACACCATTCATCGCTTGATCCTGTTACGAGGGCCTGTTCATGTGGACGATAAATTAGAGCATAAGAAGATATGTGATAACCAGCACTAATGTATTCAATTGTTCACATTAACATTCAGCACAGAAATAACTAAATGTTTTATCATTAGATAAAATATATCGTATAAAAAAGAAATATTTTAACCAATCCTAACCACGTTTTCTAAACTTAAATTAATACAAAGTATGTTATTTACATATTATATTTATTTTTTTATATTTTGTTTTAAAAGAAGAAATATCATTTATTTCAAATAATTGGCTGTTTTCTTGTTTCAAAGATCGCATGAACAATTTTTCCTCACATGAATACGTGTTAATTAATTTTAAAATTTTGAAAAGAAAAGATAAAGAACCTTATATTAAAGGAAGTTAGAAAATTACATTGAACGAAGTAAGAACACTAGAAGTATAATAACTTTAAAAACTACATTACAGAAAGTAAGAACATGTCATGCACAGAGCGTTAAAACATAACATCTACTAAGACAGAACATAACCAGTGGCGTAACAATGGGTTGGCATCGGGGCAGTTGCCAAGGGCGCCAGCTCAAAAGGGTGCCACTAAATATGTAATTTTTAAATTTGTATTTAAATAAATACAGTCGGACCTCTCTAAGTCAAACTCAAAAGAACCCGAAAAAAATTGACTTACGGAGTTTTTGAGTAAGGGAAAATGGCGTAATAGGCGCCGATTAATCAAGGACACTGTCGATATTGAGATGTGGGGGGAGCAGCCATACCGGCTAGTTCGTTCGTCCGTCGATACGACGAGGACCACTCTAGTCATCCGAGGGTTTTCTGTGCGTGCGCAGATGGCTGATTATGCCGATCCTTGCACGAAAGGTTCGGGAACAGAAGGGACAGGGGGCGAGTGCGACATCTCCTGGAGGGTTGACAGCATGGGCCTTTCGGGCTTGCCTCTTCTTTTCTGCGGCGGTAATCCGGTTTGCCTCACATGACCTGGCACCTTCGTGGATGGAAGAGCGCCAGGTGGATCGGTCCATTGCAGTTCGTTCCCACGTGTCTGGATTTATGGCAAACGCTTTCATTGAGGCTTTCAGTGTGTCTTTGAAGCGTTTCTTTTGCCCACCGTGGGACCGCTGGCCATACTGGAGCTCACCATAGAAGATTCTCTTTGGCAGTCTCTCGTCTGGCATTCGGACAACGTGCCCTGCCCAGCGAAGCTGGGACTGCATCAGGAGGGTGAAGATGCTGGGGAGACCTGCCTTGGTCAGTACCACTGTGTCTACCGGCTAGTAGACTTGAACGGAAAGATGTTTCATATGAAAGGAAGCCAACTTGCTTTGACATGCCGACACAAGCCCATGAGAGGAGACACCTTCCCTCCCCTCCCCACTTTACTCCCTTCACAGTGGGATGGTCGAAGTAAGATTTTCCTTTTTAAAAAGAGTCACAGCATGCAGCAAAGGGACGCGAATTAGTTACCACTCCTTTTATTTGTCCTTTTCAATTTTTGTACTTGTAAGGGTCGCTTCATCCCTCGTGGAATGCACTAAGATAAGATTTTAAGTCCATTTACGTGGCTCTACGGAACAAGACTAAGAGAAGTTGAAAACCAAAAATCTTGGAGTTAAGGAGATCTAAAATACATTAGTCTTATGGAATTTGGCCGGGACTTAACAATTAATTCGATATAGGGAGGTTTTTGACTTAAGGAAGTTGGACTTAGCGAGGTTTGACTTTATTTCTCTTTTATCCTCGATAACAAAATAGTGAATAATTAATTATATTTATATATAATATTTCATTTAAACCATTTTAATATATTTAATATGTGTATGGCCTTTTCGGGGCTTCTTTTCATACAAATGTCACTATGATTTACAGTCTTTCTTTTAAAAAGAAAAATCTTACTATCCCCATTCCACTGACGAGGGAGTAAAGTGGGGGAGGGGAAGGAAGTTGTCTCCTCTCACTGGCTTGTGTCGGTATGTCAAAGCAAGTTGGCTCCCTTTCATATGAAACATCAGACACCGCCTCTCTTTCCTGTCAAGCCTTTAGCCACTATGGCCGCCCCCCCCCCACGTCTCAATATCAACATTGTCTTTGAATTATCTGGGCCTATTACGGCAGTTTCCCTAACTCGAAAACTGAAATCAATCAAGAGCAATTTATAATGGAAATTAAATCATTTAAACACCAAATGATTGAACTATTGCAAAACAAAAAACCCGATGACATGTTTCATTTAAATCTTCCAACTGTACTCGCTACATGGGCATTGCAAGAATCAAGCCCGAATAACGAACGAGCTCTGAAAACATTTCTTACAATGCCAACCCAATAGCAACTGCTAAAAGGATTATCAGCAAACTAAAAATTATCAAAAATTACTTGAGATCGACTTCAGGTCAACAACGCGCATGGTCTCTAGCTCTTCTTTCCATCGAAAGTGAACTTAACAGTCAAATAAACTTCGATGAAATAATCACTAATTTTGCAAACATTAAAGCAAGAAAAGTTAAGCTTTGAACATTTGATATAGGACATATGAGTGAATCGGTGGAGTGTTACTTTAAATGTACTTTTAATTGTGAGTTTCTATCGTTATGTATGAGAAAATAAGTATGACACATTGACACTATTGTTTTTATTTATAATACATGTTACTTCAAGTTTAACTGTAGTCTTTATTAACGCAACAATATCCCGTTTTATCCTCCAATTTATTTGGTATTATTTAGTAAAAATGTTTATTCAATCTAGGTTTGCTATTTATATATTTTACCACTTTTTTGTTACTTTATGCGTGTGTAATTTCTTGTTTTTTAACTCTACGCTTGTTACATGTCTGAAACCTCTATCTTTGTGTCTTCTAGGCTTTTTACCTCTACATTTTACCTCTTTGTTTGTTACTTTTACGTTATTTACATCCAGGTTCATTAATACTAGTTCTTTTGCTATATGTTTCTTACCTGTAGGTTTGTTACCTCTATTTTTTACCTATTTATTTTTACCGCTAGATTATTTACCTATAAGTCTGTCACGTCTATGTTTCGTATAGGTTTATTACCACTGTTTGGACGGAATTTGTCTGTGCTAATAAATCTCATTTGTTTGAGTAAGAAAATAAAATTTCTTTGAAATGTTTGCCTGGTGTTTATAAGGAGGAAGGTTGGGTTCAAGTTCAAGTACGATCCTGACTAACAAGAACGTCATTAATGTTTTCAGTGTGTCCCGTCATTGGGGATCAGCTCAGCTAAAGACGTTCACAAAATTTATCTCTATTTCACACCAGTTGAGGTTACATCGCTGTCCGTCACATCAGCCCAGCTCAATCCGTCAATACTTTAGAGTTATTGCACCAAAACCTCTGGTCTGTGCTCCTGTTCTAGCTCGTATTTATTATTGCAATTCTCTTCTGTCAGGTGCGCCAAAACAAAGCATTGAAAAATTACAGAAAGTTCAAAATTCAGTTTCCATACTAGTTCTTAAGGCAAAAAAAAACATGACCATGTTACTCCGCTACTTTACTCACTTCATTGGCTACCTATACAAGCCTCAATTGATTACAAACTGGCCGTTCTTTGTCACCACTTCTTTTCTGACTCATGCCCTTCCTATCTTACTGAACTTTTGTCGGTCTACTCACCCACTCGTCAGCTATGTTCTTCTGCAGACACACGCATACACTATGTTCCTAAGACACGCACTAAAACATTTGGCCAAATGTCATTCTCTTTTTGTGCAGCCAAACAATGGGAACAGGACTTTGCGTTTATCGTCTACTCACCCACTCGTCAACTACGCTCTTCTGCAGACACACGCATTCTCTCTGTTCATACGACACGCACGAAAGGCGAAAGGTCTTTCGCTTTTTGTGCTGCAAAACACTGGAATTTTCTACCATTACAAATCTGTAGTATTCCAACTACCAAGTCCTTCAAGACTGCACTTAAGACGCATCTCTTCAAAATTTATTTTCAAAATTAATGAACAACATATCTTTTAATGATTAATTTAGCTTATGTGTAACGTTCTGTCATTTATGTGGTTGTTATAATATGTTTATTTAATACTTATATGTAGTTTATTATCTTCATGTAAAGCACTGTGAGCCCAGTTTCTTGCTGAGATACAGCGCTATATTAATTATCAATTTATTATTTCTTATTATTATTATTTCACACCAACTTTGGCAAGTCCATGCCAATTATGGCTAGGCAAATTAAATATAGCTAAACCATACTAAAGTTATTTGGTCCACTCTAGCTATGGCTAGACCACACCGCTATGGCTAGACCACACCCCTATAGCTAGACCACACCACTAAGTCTAGACGACACCATTATGGCCACTCCATATGACTATGGCTAGTTTACAGTAATTATAGCTAGTCGATGCTTACTTTATTTGGTCCACACTATTCCTGATGCACACTAACTATGGTCCTTGCACACTGGCAGAATGATCCACACTAACTAACATACTGGCAGAATCATAATAAATAAAACCACCAACTCCATCACACGGATACATCGTTATTAGCCAAACTTCCTGCAGTATTTTTAGTAATCCACAACATGCCAATCATCCATGGATCATATTGAGGGTAGAATGAAGCTGCTGCCTTACACTATTTTTTATACTTCCTACTCATGCCAGCAGTAGACTAGACCAGAGGTTCTCAACTTGTGGTCCGTGGTCCGCGGTCCACTAGTGGTACGCGGAGATGTGCCTGGTGGTCTGCGAGCAAGGAATAACATTTTTATTTTTAAGAACACGAAAAAGAGTAAATGTTGTCACATTTTGAATATATTTATTTTAATCATTCGATGGTGAGAGTATAGCGCCGTAAATAAAATGTTTTGATTCTATGTTTACTTTTAGCCCTACCGGAAATCATACGACGTCAGACTAGATTCTAGATATAGAAGACTATAAATAGATGTTATGTTAACATTCACAAATAATTTTGTTGAAAACGATGAGTAACTTAGTCTTAAATTAATATTACAATGATTGCATTGGACGCAATAATCTTCTGTAGATAACGAGCGTCTGTAACATTTAAGATAATCATTAAAGTAATAAATGTATTAAATTGATTGAAAACAATAATAAATGTATCATAAAGAAAACCACAGAACCAAGGAGTAGGACAACAAATAATTGTACCTCATACTCATCCTCACAATCTGTGTGTGAATAAAATGCTGTTCCGGAGAGAGAAAAAATACGAATTGCCCTACCGCGAAATGAGGAAGAGTATTTGCGTTTCTGGTTTTTATGCGTCATAGCACATGTTCAACCCAGACCACAGTGTGTAATATGCTCGCAAATTCTTGCAATTGAAGCGATGAAAGCTGCAAAACTCCGAAGACATCTTAAAACTAATCATAATGTATACCCGGGAAACCGTTGGAATACTTTCTGAGCGAAAACATTCACTTGATAGTCAAAAGTCCTGCATACGACAGCAACCAAAGTCAATTAAAAGACTTTGAGAGAATCAATTTTGGTGGCAATAGGAGTTACACAGGCCAAAATGCCTGGTTAACAAAAAGGGGGGGGGTTGTTCAACAGATTGTTTGAATTACGTCATACTTTGAGTTTCTTGGAGCAAAAAATAAAATCAAAGCTTGTTGATCATTAGAACGATACCTAATGGGTTGCTGTTCTGGCTTACGTGGCTGAAATTTTTTTAAGAAATTAATCAACTTAATCCATCTCTGCAAGGAAAGCAGACACATTTAATTACACTCAGTGACAAAGTGTCTGCTTTTACGAAAAAGCTTGATCTTTGTAAAACAATATTATTTCAGGTGATATTTCACATTTTTGATCAATTGTTTTGTAATAGTACGAATTCACCGAAAATCAAGAAAATGCTGAAATCAATAAACAACTGCGATAAATTTCATTTCTGACCCATATTCAATCATTGCAGGATCAATTTAACTTCTAATTTGGTGATTTGAACGTTCAGAGTTTTTAGTGCATTTCCAGTCCGTTTCTTGCACACATTGACTCGTTAAATTTACTACCATCGAAATTAAAGCAATTCATAGAACTGACCAGCGATACTACTTTGAATGCGTTACATCAGAAAGTGATGAGATTTTGTGGTACTGAGAACTGTCTCAGAAAGCTTAAATATACTTTTACCCTCTATCATATTTTTGTGAATGTTGATTTCCTGCATTGGTTACAATCAAGACAAAACTTTTTTCCCGACTTGAAGGTGAAGATAACTGCAATGGAGTCTTTCAAGTTTGGATGTAATGTATTCACATGTGCAAGCTCAATGTTCACACTAAACGAACTAATATAGCAGTCTTACTAATACTAACTACTGTTTATGACTTTTTAACAAGTAAGCAATACAAATTGAAATAGACTATAATAATAAGACTTGTATAAGTGACATTTTTTCATTAAAAAATAAAACAAACCCGTAAAAACAAAGTTTTTGACTATAAATCCCTTATATATGAGTCATAATTTAAAGTATTGATCATCTTCAAACGCGACAAACATTTACAGACTGTATCTGCCTTAACTCCTGCTGTATAACCGGGGGGGGGATGGGAGAGGTGAAAGGTCTGGTCACCGATCGCTGGACCGAGCTCAGCGTGACACGTAATATGTAATCAAAAGCACGCCGGTACTTCGATGGGTCGCGTCAACGCGCGAACTGAGCTCTCACGTGAAAAAAAAACAATAACAAACTGTGAAATTGAATTACATACCTCGTATAGAGATAAACTAAAAATGCATTAATTTAATTACGGTACGTTCGATGATCGATCTGAAATTTTGATACGATGCATAGTTAGGTGACACAAGTCCGTGTGCCAAATTTCAGCTCGATGGCATCATGGGAAGTGGGTCATTTTTTACTTTTGTTTTTCCGCCCGCCCAAGACAGAGATCACGACAGAGAGAGAGATGACGACAGACAGAGACGGCGGTGAAGTTAATATAAGGGATTTATAAATCATTTAAAGCTGTTTCCATTCAATATTTTTAGGAGCACGTAAATCGTAGTAACTAGTATAATTTTACTTACCAACCAAACATGTATAATATACTAACTAAATATGTATACTATACTAACTAAATATGTATACTATACTAACTAAATATGTATACTATACTAACTAAACATGTATAATATACTAACTAAATATGTATACTATACTAACTAAATATGTATACTATACTAACTAAATATGTATACTATACTAACTAAATATGTATACTATACTAACTAAATATGTATACTATACTAACTAAATATGTATACTATACTAACTAAATATGTATACTATACTAACTAAATTTGCAAAGAATAATTATATATAACTAAATTTTCAGCACGGTAGTAGCACAATTTTTCAGTAGTAGCCCATGGCTAAGACACAAATTTTCCAAGTGGACCTCAAAAAGTTGAGAACGACTGGGCTAGACCATGTAACACTTTTACTAACAGTGACTTCATAATCAGAGGCGCTGGCTGGTGTGATTTCATTAAAATGGTGTGTGTGATGTTTTTTTTTATTCTTGACATTCATTGGTATATTTGACATAATATATAAACTTTGCTGTCACAGGCCAGGACACAGACAAAGACACCGGACAAGACACATGTCAAGACAGAGGTGACGACACAGGCCAACACACCGGTCAAGACACCGGACAAGACGCAGGTCAAGACACAGACCAAGACACAGGTCAAGACATAGACCCAGACATGGCCAAGACACAAATCAAGACACAGACCAAGACACAGGCAAAGACACAGACCAAGAAACATGTCAAGTCATAGACCAAGACACATACCCACGACACAGGTCAAGACATATACCAAGACTTAAGTCAAGACACAGGCCCAGACACAAACCAAGACACAGATCAGACACAGGTCAAATAAAATGTAAGGCACAAGACAAGACACAGACGCAGACACTGATCAAGACACAAGGTAAGACATAGCTGAGACACATAAAAAGACACAAGACAAACACAAGTTAACATACAAGTCAAGACATACATCAAGACACATGTAAAGACACAGGCCTAGACACAGCTTATGACTTACGTAGATTGACTTTAAACTCAAGTCACCATGACGTCACAAGTTAGAAGACTGGAGGACATGTTATTCTAGTTACTTAACGAAATCAACGAAATTGATTGATATTTTGACATATTTCTGATTAGGCCCCTCAGCCTACGGCGGATTAAAGGGGGGGGGGCTGAACCGGGCTAAAGCCAGGTACACAATTTTAGAAAGATTTCAGAAAATGTATGTATCCCTTCAAGATACATTTGTTGAAATATCTTCTTGAGTTTGTTAAAAGACAGCGTTCTGAATTTGATTTCTATGAAGAAAAAGGAAAGGATATGTCCGTGGAGAAAGAGTATAAACAATGTTCAATGTGATTAAAGAAAGAGAAAGTGTCATCTTGATGAAGAGACATCAGCCGAAACAGTATTTTCTCCGAGACAAAAATTCAAGGTTGAGGTATTTCTGGTATTCATTGACAAACTTTCTCCAGCCCTACAACATCAGTTAGATGCATATAAAGGCATCCATGAGAAATGTGGCTTTCTTACAAACCTTACGGAGCTCAGCAATGATGCCATCCGAGGGGCAGCAGCCAAATTAATGGAAGAATATTCAAGTGATTTCGAAGACTGCTTTCCTTTCAGAATTAGTCTAATTTTCAGAACTCTTCAAAAAGTTTATTGTCCAGCCCCAGGGTCAGGAAAAGGAAGTAGCACAATGTGAAACTCAAAATACATGCACAGAGCTAAATATGTTGTTGCTTTTGAATAAGCTAAATTTTACACAGTCCTTTCCAAATTTACACATTGCACTTCGCATGTATCTCCCGTTGACGACTTAAATGTGCAGCTTTTTTCGAAGTTGAAAAAAATAAATTATGAAATTAGAAGTTGCATAGGACAACAAAGACTGAGTCAGCACTCTCTCTAATGTGCATTGAAAGGGAAATCGTAAGCTCATTTAATTTTACTGACTTGATTAAAAATCTCGCCATGAGAAAAGTTCGCAAACGAAGGTTCTAAAGATTAAAATAAATAATAATACATATTTTAATGAAGTGTGGATTCGTGTAACTTTATATTAATTTAATTGACTTCTATTTAATTTTTTGTCTTATTACACCCTGCATTACAAGTTACACAGTCTTATATTAGACTGCTAGTGATAATTTTATTTAAAATTACGCTGCCTGGACAGGGCCCCAGTTTGAATTGCAGCCAGGGGCCCCGAGCAGTCTTAATCCGCCCCTGCCCTCAGCGACCATGTTGATGTGACACCACCCCACCCCCCGATCTTCTCATATCCTGTTACAGTAACTCTTGTCAGTGATAACATTCAGTGACGTCATCAATAAATTAAACATTTGTTTGACGTTTAACCTTAGCACTTGTCTAACCCGAATATACATCCAGGAACATCCATCGTGACTTACGCCAGATTACGCTCTTCGTTATAGCATCTCCCATTTTGAAATTGTTAATGACTTATCCCCAATAAAATGTTGATAGCATTCAATGATAATTGTGTTTATACCAGGAAGCCATTCTACTCTCAGTCTATCTGAACTTACTCAACAACTATTTTATATCAGTTCGTTAGAACTCTTGGATTTTGATTTTTTTTTAAGGGGGTCGAGTTAGGGATTGATTTTTAAATTTTTTATTTAAAGCTTTGCGCTTCATGTTACGTTCCCCAACTTATAAATGAAGTGAGCACTTGAATGTTATACAAGATGAACATTTGAACCAATATCTGAGACAAATGTTGTGTGATGTCATCGTTTATTTTTTGGATCAAGACAACATAAATTTGATGTCAATATTTGTAAACTAACGACGTCAGACACACGTCAACACAACTTTCATGGAATTGGCTTGATGAAGATTCAAGCTCAAGACACACCAGAATACATTTTAAGACACACACATTTAGTTCAAGACACTAGCATAAACCATGAGACCCATTGTACACTCTTATAAACCACCCATACACTGTAATATACACCAAATGATACATTTATACACCCTAATATACACCCTAATATACACCAAATGATACATTTATACACCCTAATATACACTGTAAGATATACCCCAAGGTATATCCTGAGATACACAAACAAGAGTTATAAACTTCTATCACTCATAGCCACACAAACTGAATCTAAAATTACCTTTATTTCTTACTGTCTCATTCAACTAAACTCATAGCCACACAAACTGAATCTAAAATTACCTTTATTTCTTACTGTCTCATTCAACTAAACTCACCCACCAAATACACTCCACATCTAACCTTCACCACCTCCTCTTCTCAAACTACCCTCCCTCACCATCACTTACCACTTCTACCCTCCACCTCGTCCGCTATCTACCATCTTCCAAACAACCTCCACATACCACTGCCCACCTTTAGGTAACCTTACTTCCTGACCCCCAACCCCCATCTCTCCATGTGTCAAATGGTGTGGTATATGGTGTGGTATATGGTGTGGTATATGGTGTGGTATATGGTGTGGTATCTGGTGTGGTATATGGTGTGGTATATGGTGTGGTATATGGTGTGGTATATGGTGTGGTATATGGTGTGGTATCTGGTGTGGTATCTGGTGTGGTATATGGTGTGGTATATGGTGTGGTATATGGTGTGGTATCTGGTGTGGAATATGGTGTGGTATATGGTGTGGTATATGGTGTGGTATATGGTGTGGCATCTGGTGTGGTATATGGTGTGGCATCTGGTGTGGTATCTGGTATGGTATATGGTGTGGTATATGGTGTGGTATATGGAGTGGTATATGGTGTGGTATCTGGTGTGGTATATGGTGTGGTATATGGTGTGGTATATGGTGTGGTATATGGTGTGGTATATGGTGTGGTATCTGGTGTGGTATATGGTGTGGTATATGGTGTGGTATCTGGTGTGGTATATGGTGTGGTATATGGTGTCGTATATGGTGTGGTATATGGTGTGATATATGGTGTGGTATATGGTGTGGTATCTGGTGTGGTATCTGGTGTGGTATATGGTGTGGTATATGGTGTGGTATATGGTGTGGTATATGGTGTGGTATCTTGTGCTCTACAAATAACCGTAAACTAAATTGGCGGAAATACCCAGGTAGAGTAAACTAGAATACATGGATAAACACATCCACATTGACGAAAATACTTATTAGGTGCTTTTACAAACTTGGAGAATCTATTTAAAGGGCCTCCCAAATATTTGTGTCCCTTATCTCTGTTCACGTTTAAAGCTGTACCTCGGGTAAGAATGCGCTGACTGCGTCTGATGATACACGTCGAAACAACAAAGATCTAATTGTGAGGTACAAGAACAACGCTGCCTTTATTGTGTTTGATTTGATGGTTTACACTTCACAATACGTTTAATGATCACGCAAAAAACACAACAGTTCTAAAACTATGGAAGATGTGCCCTGAGGATATGGTAACTACATTATAGTGCAATAACTACGCTATAAGTGTCGTGACTTAATGAAAAACTGCATTCTAGAAAGTTTAGTACGTCACAGGACCGCTACCCACTCGTGACATCCAGAAAACTTAAAATGTATCTGTAATTGAACTTGTGGCTGGTCAAGTGACAAGTCTTTAACACACTGTGGTCTGGTTAACAACTGTCTTTAATTACTATATACAATTCACTGTGATCAACTGCACAAAAAAACTCCTAAACAGCTCGTATGCCATCCACTGCAATCCACCTCCGTTGCCTCATGAACCGTATATTTATAGCCAGCTATTCTCTCAGTCCTTGACCAGGCACGCTTACAGTTCACCTCACACACCACGTGTTCCATACCAGGTCAAGTCATGGCATTCTCATACAATGTAAACAAAACAACACGTCTCTCACAGTATCAACAATATTTTATATAAATATTACTCTAGGCCTTGAACCTTGTAAAGGGTCGGAATCAAAAGTGAAGTATGGCATCTCAGATCCCAACCAGCCCAGTGCTCTCACATGTATAGTTAACATGACATTTGTGTTCCCAGTCAGCCTTGGCTCAACTTCTCTCGCGGGGCCCTGATTTCATGAGCCAGTTTGTCCCAAAACGTCATGGGGCCCTGATGTCATGAGCCAGTTTGTCCCAAACGTCATGGGGCCCTGATGTCATGGGCCAGTTTGTCCCAAAACGTCACGGGGCCCTGATGTCATGAGCCAGTTTGTCCCAAAACGTCACGGGGCCCTGATGTCATGAGCCAGTTTGTCCCAAAACGTCACGGGGCCCTGATGTCATGAGCCAGTTTGTCCCAAAACGTCACGGGGCCCTGATGTCATGAGCCAGTTTGTCCCAAAACGTCACGGGGCCCTGATGTCATGAGCCAGTTTGTCCCAAAACGTCACGGGGCCCTGATGTCATGAGCCAGTTTGTCCCAAAACGTCACGGGGCCCTGATGTCATGAGCCAGTTTGTCCCAAAACGTCACGGGGCCCTGATGTCATGAGCCAGTTTGTCCCAAAACGTCACGGGGCCCTGATGTCATGAGCCAGTTTGTCCCAAAACGTCACGGGGCCCTGATGTCATGAGCCAGTTTGTCCCAAAACGTCACGGGGCCCTGATGTCATGAGCCAGTTTGTCCCAAAAAGTCTCTTTGTGTTGCTCGTCCCTGGGGTAGGAGATGTAGGTGCTCGTCTTTATGTAGGACACGACCTCCACACTCAGTTCACTGGTTTGCACATCCTCCAAGAACAGAAAGACCAGAACATTCCGTCCTGTGTTGACCGATTCTTCTCTGGCCATCTGACAAACAAATCAGGAAACAAAAGTTAATATTTTGACCATCAGGCTATCTGAGAACGAAATCCTGTTTCAAAACTGAATGTCTTAACAATCTATATATCGGAAAAATAATCATGTTAAAATCATGTGTGTGTGTGCGTGCGTGTGGGTGTGCGTGCTTCTGTGTGTGCGCTTGAGTGTGTGAAGGAATGAGTGTGAGTGTGCGTGTGAGAGAGAGTGTCTGTGAGTGTGTGTGTTAGTGTGTGTGTGATTGTTTGTGCGTGTGTGTGATTGTTTGTGCGTGTGTGTGATTGTTTGTGCGTGCCTGCATGTGTGAGATTAAGTTAGTGTGTTTGTATACGTGTGTGTGTGTGTGAGTGTGTGTGTGAGTGTCAGGAACATGTGCGACTAACCTTTAGTTCATACCTGCACTACTTACTCGTCAACAGGTGCCATGTGACTATGTTTTTGTATGTGTGTGTGAGTGTATGTGTGTGTGAGTGTGTGTGAGTGTATGTGTGTGTGAGTGTGTGTGAGTGTATGTCTGAGTGAGTGTGTGTGAGAGAGTCAGGAACATGTGCTACTCACCTGAAGTTCATACCTGCACCACTTACTGGCCAAGAGATGACGTGTGACTATGACCAAAGTTTTACGACACTGAGTGACGGCCATGTAAATGTTGTCAGTGATATGACGCCCTACTTGGAACTGTTCCCCGTGGATCAACAGTTTGATATTTCTTTCATTTCTCAACTTGGGGCATAACTCCTGGAGACAACACAACATTCAACGGTGATTAGAAGTAAATAGAGTGATGGGCATGATCGATTCTGATGAGGTGGGAGAATCTGATGAGGTGGGAGAATCTGATCAGGTGAGAGAATCTGATGAGGTGGGAGAATCTGATGAGGTGGGAGAATCTGATGAGGCGAGAGAATCTGATGAGGCGAGAGAATCTGATGAGGTGAGAGAATCTGATGAGGTGAGAGAATCTGATGAGGTGAGAGAATCTGATGAGGTGGGAGAATCTGATGAGGTGGGAGAATCTGATGAGGTGGGAGAATCTGATATGATGAAAGACTTCTTATGGAAGTAGGACCAAAGGTGAGGACAAAGTCTAGAAGTAGGACCAATCTTGATGACAAAGTCTAGATTTAGGACAACACCTTGGGGACAAGGTCTAGAAATAGTAAAAAGCTAGAGGACAAAGTCTAGAAGTAGGACCAAAGTTGCGGACAAAGTCTAGAAGTTAGACTAACCCTGAGGACAAAGTCTAGTAGTTAGACCAACCTTGATGACAGAGTCTAGAAGTAGGAACAAAATTGTGGACAAAGTCTCTGAGTTAGACCAACCTTGAGGACAAAGTCTATGTCTTTGTTGTCGTAGCTGATGAAGACGTCATATTTGAAGTCTGTCTCAACCGTCCTGTTTCCGGCGTAGAACTTCAACTTAGCCGCGTGGTACCAGTAACGTAGTGTCCATCTGAAACATAAGTAGCATTGGCCTTCAAAAGTGTAACCTCTGAAATGCATAAAAAATGTGATTTGGAAACTTTGAAAATGTACGGTTAACATTTATAGTAGACGATATACTTGCGTCAGGTTTGTTTACCTTATCAAAAATAGCCAGCCAAACGTTATGACCCAATTATTCACTACCTTAGAACAGTTTTCACCAAACTATGGCCCACGGGGCGTATTCGGCCCGCGACGTCATTTTATCCGGACCGTGGATATTAGATGAACTAGCTTGATCAAACTAATGGACTCGAGAGTCATTGATACAAATTAAATTTAAACATTATGTTTGGAAAACAGAAATCTCAAGTTAGAAAATTGTGCATTATAGGACAGAGCGAGGACAACCATTTACTGATGTGATCGTCATCAAAGAGCGTATGATGAAAGCCAATGTATTGTAACCAATGAGAGCCAATATTTTGGGAATTTATCAGACTTTAGACGAGTTCAGTTGTGAGGAGAATAAAAGAAATTGTAGAAAAAATGATGCCATTTATAGGCGATAAATTTGGTGTGGTATCTTGTGGCGCTGGTGGAATCTCAAGAAATGTTCACAACTTCTCATGTTGTTTGCTGTATCAATTTGGACTTACAGATATTGGAAGAATTGGTATCCGTTAGCAGCATGCATGAAAGACCAACTGGAAATAAATGATAACATTACAATGTTGAATGACTGTAACCTTGAGTGGAATCAGCTTCGACGTGCTACAGTTGATAGCAGACAAAACGTGGCTTGAGAGAGGAAGGGTGTTGTGTGGCTGAAAATGACTCATTTGGCAGATTTGCCAAGTCTCGGTGGTCTGTTCATACACATCAAAAATTGAACACATTGTTCAGAAAATTGCACTGAAACCAGTTGTTGCTATTGTCTACTTCATTCGGTGACTTGCACCACATACTTACTGCTGTCACTTCAAGCAGAGGCGTCACTAGGGTTGGTGTCACCCGGGGCACCACATAATTACTGTCAGGTTTTTAAAATTGTATGGCTGTCCTTATCACAGAGCAGGGAGGTACTCAGCTGTGATCAAAGTCAAGGACTCATAAATGAGCTGATCCACTACTGCAGTGTCCTCTATGGCTGTCCTTATCACAGAGCAGGGAGGTACTCAGCTGTGATCAAAGTCAAGGCCTCAGAAATGAGCTGAGTCACTACTGCAGTGTCCTCTATGGCTGTCCTTATCACAGAGCAGGGAGGTACTCAGCTGTGATCAAAGTCAAGGCATCAGAAATGAGCTGATCCACTACTGCCGTGTCCTCTATGGCTGTCAAAGTATCGATTTATGTTAAACCTCATATCCCTGATAAATGAAATAGAATTGAATCTTCTCTAGTCTCTAGAGAATCATAAAAGTACTGTGGGGGAACCTGTCAGTGCATCAAGTACTGGAAGGAGTTTGGCTGAGTTTTCTGTGACGATCCACAAGGCAATCTTGATTTTACTCCCAAAATCTTCGTGTCTTGAATGGGGATTTGGTGGTTTAACTGGCTCATCTTGGTGTCTTGAATGGGGATTTGGTGGTTTAACTGGCACATCATTGAGGTCACATTTGAAGGAATCTGGTGCAGAACAAAGGTCAGTGATAAGTCTGTACAGTTGGAGGTCATTGATTTTCAAGCTACTTACTTGTTGACAGAGAAGCACGTCGAAGGACAACTTTTTAAATCAACATTTGTTCACCTGATCTGATAAAATTGAACCTTGATATGGCTCCAGTGTTTGGAACAAAATATATCATTGAAGTTAATGAAATTTAAAAAATACTCTTTGGAATGATTTCAGAAATTCTAAATAAAAAACAGATGATGGCTTGCAATTGAAAAGCCAGTTAAACAACTCTGACTAACGATTTATTCTGTTCAGTTTGTGTGACGATGATATAACTGAAGTAACAGAATTTGTTTAGTTTGTGTGACGATGATATAACTGAAGTAACAGAATTTGTTTAGTTTGTGTGACGATGATATAACTGAAGTAACAGAATTTGTTTAGTTTGTGTGACTATGATATAACTGAAGTAACAGAATTTGTTTAGTTTGTGTGACGATGATATAACTGAAGTAACAGAATTTGTTTTAACTTCCCATTCTTTGATATGTGAGTAAATAAATATGTTGGTTGTCTTTATTTGTAAGTCCATGTACACCACTCAAGTATGACTTACACAGAAGTCAAATTGAGTTCTACTTCTAGGTCATCTTTTTGAATGGCAATTTTTGTGTCAGCAAGTCTAACACAAACTGCTCGTGCGGCCTGAGCTCAGTATTTTATCAGTTATCCGGTCCACAGAAAATAACAGTTTGGTGACGACTGCCTAAAATAAAATTAACGATATCGTCTTTAAGTAGAATACATGCTATCTGTTATTCTCTATTGGATTTTTCAATGTAATTTTTAGAATAGAAGAAAATGGGTTATGTGCTAATATCTCTTGCAGGCCATTAACGTACTTGACGTTTGAGATTACTATCTTACAGTCTAGACCACTAGCATAGCGTCATCGAGGGGGGAGGGCAGTTCCATTGACCACTGTCAGAGTATAGGACTCTCTGCCCTGGTCTAGCTCGGGGCATTAGAGTAAATAGAGGATTAAATCTAAAGAGAGACACGTGTTTACAATGGCGTTGTTTTGTGCAAGGGCAAATACATGTCTTTTACTGACCCAATTATTGCCTATAGATAAATACATAATGAACACAAATCAAAACCTTACAATGACATCATACCAAGTGCTTGACAAAACAATGCTACTATAGCATACGAACATACATAACAATTACTTAGGTAATTATTGACAAGCGTGTGTAAGATGACGATTACTTCAAGCAAACGATTTAAATACAATCAACTCCAGTAACTTGACCATGTGGACTGACCTGAATCTATAAATAACAAGTATGGCCAGAATGGCGACCATTAGAAAAGTAGCTCCAATCACGCCCACAAATAGCCCCACGTGCGGTGTGCACTTCCGTTGGAGCTCCCTCACGACGTCATCGAATCCACTGTGCATCTCGGTGGCCACCTGGTCTGCCACCGGATATTTACAGTAGTAGTACGTGTAATTGTCTCCGAAGACATTCGTGTCCACGACCCACTGGAGGAACTGGAGATTCTCGCAGTCACACGAGATCGGGTTTTGCCGCATGTCCACTCTGATGGTCTTATTGGAATCCAGCAGCCACGAGATGTGTCTGGTGATCTGCGTGGGCAACGAGGCGATGTCGTTCTTATGGAGGTCCAGGAGTTTTAGGTGGTTCATGGTGGTGATGCTGAAGTTTGCGTGCGTCAGTCTGTTGACGGACAGGTCCAAATACTCGAGTTTGGACATGGTGATGAAGGCATATCGGTTTAAGCGGTACAGGTTGTTGAATGAAATGTTTAAATAGGTCAGGTTGGTGAGTTGGTGAAACACGTTGACGTCACAGTCCTTGTTCAGACAGTCTCCCAGCAGGTTTTGGTACAAGTTCAGGTATTGCAGGCTGGTCAGGTTGTTGAAGAACGTCGCCGTGATGTAGTCGATGAAACAACTGGACATGTCCAAGGACTTGAGGTGCTGCAGGCCGGTGATGGGCCCAAGGAGAGATGGGAATGTGTTGCCGCTGACGTCGGCGTGCTCAAGTTTGTTGTCCTCGCTGAAGCTTATCTTATTGACGGTGTAGGCCATCGAGTTGCTGTGCATGGTCAAGTTGGTCAAGTTGGGCGGCAAAGGTACAACAAACTGGTCCTCGTGTTGGCAGTTGCCTTGGAGACACACTGAGTTCTGACCTTGACCTGATGTTTGGTCAATGTACTCCTCATCATAGTTATCCTTGTGTTCTCTTTTACAGTCCAGGTCGGTGGACGGGAAAATCTGAGGATACCTGTAAGGTTGACGAAACCCATCCAAGTGTAAGCTTTGAAGTCCTGTCAGGTAGGACATGTCCCTCCAGTAGGCCCCAAACATGATCCTGTTGTTGGTCAGGTTCAGCGTCCTCAGGGTGGGAGGTAACATCTGAATTGCACCAAACTCAATCATCTCAATTTCATTGTCCATGGCTTCAATGACCTCCAGACTGGTGTTTGGGAAGTACCGCAACGTGTGTCTGTAAACAATAATACAGGCGGCAAAACGAGTTCCAATTCTTTGTAGCCTCAGGTAGGCCAGGTTTGAACTGTTTCTGAAACTGAACATGAAGTTACCGACAGCCTCCAGTCCCAGATAATAATTGTTGGACACGTCTAGTGAGCGCAAGTTTGTTAGGTAAATAAACGCTGACCTAGAAACGTTGACACCCACCAGGCCACAGTCGGAAATATTAAGATGTTGAAGGCTCGCCAAGAATCGGAATGTTTTATTATTTAGTGAGACAATGTTGCAGTAGCCATCTTGAAAACCAGAAATGGTCAAGTTTCTCAAATTCTTCAGTTTTGTAAAATAAACTCCGAAAGATTTCCCTTCTAATCCATCGATGTACAGAACGGTCAGTTTGGTCAGAAAGGACAGGGCAAAGTCCGGGTACATCAGCTGCTCTGAGGACGTGTTGGGGTTGTTTCTGTTCATGACCAGGAACTCAAGGGTATTGGCCAAAGGGACAAAAACAAGAGAGTCGCGTAGTTGCCTGTCCATTGTAAGACTATTGTTGTAAAGGTTGAGCCGCACCAAGGAGGTGAGGTTGTCGAAGACACCATCGGGCAGAAAGGTCAAGTTGTTGGAGTCAACCTGGAGCACGTGGAGCTTGGAATATTTGGCGAACACGCCACGATAGAGGGCGCTGCTGTCGATGTTATTATATGGTAGCAGAAGGTGGGTGATATTGTCTGGTAAATATTGTGGAACTTGTGTGAGATTGCAGAAACCACAATCAGCGATTAGCCCACAACAATACAGCCTGCAACAACCTGCGTATGATGCATCAATGTGTTGGTGGATAGTTGTATCTCTTGAATTTAAGCTGACGTCAAACCGGATGTGTCTGGCATGGATTGAATGACGTACTCCCTCACAACAATCCTGGACCTGGTCACTCGTATTCAATCCACGGGCTGATGTCCAGATCCACACAAGCCAAGCCGATGAGACAATCCACCGTTCCATTTTAGGAAGTATTTCTTTTTATCAAACCTAAAAGAGATGAAAGTAAATATTATAAAACCATTTAGTGGTATAAGTATCAGTGGTATTTTGTTATATTTTAACGGCTTACTTTTATAGTTTATAATTACCTTGCTACCGCAATATTGGAGACGGAAGGGCGTGCATTTTCTACCTACTAAATTTACTTGAACACAAGAAAACAAGTTACTTTACAAGAATATCAATTGATTCAAACTTCTAAGTAATCTATAGGGGACAGCCGAATATCCGGAATGCCGGATATCCGGACCAAATATCGCGATTTTTGCCACTATTCGAATTTGGCAAATACTTATGGCAGACCCGGATAGTATCCGGATATTAATGAAGTAAAGAATTTATGAATTCAAATTAAATTAATATTAAGAAGTTTATAAACAAATATATAAAAAGTAAAAAACAATAACCAGAAATCAGTACATTTAACAAGAATGGATAGTGAGAGAGCATTCAGCACAGCGGGGAAGATAAATGATGATAAGAGTTCTCGCTTGTCGCCGAACAAACTTGGGATGTTATTGTTCTTGAAAAAGAATTTGGATATGCCAAACACTTAATTTTTCGAAACTTAAAAACTGAAGAAACAAACTACAAACTTAAAGGTAACAAGTACTGGTGAGTACTATGTTACAACTTACTAGTAACTCTCTACTAATTAGTTACTATTTTATTTACTCATGTCACTAAATTATGTTCATTGTTATAGCTGATATATTAATTTTATGTTTTAAAAATAATAATTTTATGTTAAAAATTAATTTAAATTTAATTTGTAATTATTAGTTTATATTATAAACTTTATAGTTAAACAGGAGCCTTGGAAACTGGGACAGGCTGAGTGTTGGCTTTCGTTTTTGACTTCTTTGTCATTGACTAGTAGCTTACAGTAGTCACTTATTCAATACTTTCAATTCTGTATTTATATTTAAACATTTTACTTATATGATATAAGTTATATCATAGTTCTAATGTTATATTCTTTGTTGTTGTGTTTTTTCAGTTGAATTGTAAATTACAGTTGCAATTTTAAAACTCTAGTCTATTGTGAATATTATAATTATACAAAATAAGTTAAGTCAAAAATTAAGTAATACATTAAATTATTAATATAGAACAAAATAAACAAATTAACAAGCGTTGATTATGAAATCATTCAAATCCATGCAAAACATAGTAAAAAAATCAATTTCAATACGAGAAAAAAAATGAAGTTAAAAAGTTACAAGTATAGATATTACTTTACTATGTAAGATAACAAACTAAGTTAACTAACAAAATATTAAACGTAAATCGTCTGAATAAAAGAACAGTTTTTATTATGTCTCTAGATCACGACTTCTTGTACACCACACTACACACTCAGTACAACACTGTTTGCTTGGTACACACTACAAAGTTCATTCAATTCATTGTAAAATATTCATCGTTGACGTTGACAGTGTCACATACCGTCATTTTAGATAGCAACTGCTATCCAATTGTTGCATAATAAATATTTAAATAAATAGTATTCAATACTAGATATAAAGTAGTAAAGTACACCAAATGTAAATGTGGAGATATCCGGATCCGGAATCCGGATTTGGAAAATATTAGGGCCAAACTATCCGGATCCGGCAAATAATAAAAAACCCTATCCGGCTGTTTCCTAGTAATCTATAGTGTATATTGAACACAATGTCTACATATGTATCATTAGTTAAATCATTAAGCCTTGAAACACTAGAGGATAGAAGAACCAAGAGCAAAGTAGTAATCATACATAAAGCAATTAATTCTAATTTAGAAATACAACACAAATATAACTTATCTTATCTTATCTATACAGACGCTCCTTCTATGCAGAAGATAGTTGCGTCCACAGACCATGACAGATGATCTGTTGGCAAGTGATGCAGCGTTCACAGGCCACGGCTTTGTGGGTTCCACGCATTACCCAGCCGCCTAACTACATGTAGTGTTAGGTACCCATTCGGAGCGGGGTGACTCAGGGACGCCCTAGGCCCCGGGAACAAACCCTTGCCTTCACACGGATTCGAACCCGTGACCATCAGTACGACAGTCCAGTGCGCTGCCACTCGACCACCGCCACCACTTAATACAACCCTCAGATAGACATAAGGATAAAAACACCTTTCTTATTCCGTATGCAAGAACAAACTCATACAAATTTTCGTTCTTCCCGTCTGGAATTCGGGCGTGGAATGGGTTACCTGAAGAAACCAGGAAAGCCAACATTTTATCAACATTTAAAACTCTAATAAGAATGCAGGACTAAACAGAAACCATAGATAAACGTAGGACGCAATAATCTTCTGTATAGAAGGAGCGTCTGAAACAGATAAGATACGATAAGAAGTATCAATGTAGCAGTGCGATTTAAGTGATTATCCGGTGTTAACAATAATTCATTTCACTAAATGGAAACGTTCTGAAGTTCCGGTATTATATTCACCACCCACCCGCCCCCTTCACCCGTCCACATAGCGGATGTTCACACATGAGTCCAGAGGTCACGAATGAAGTTCAGTATGAAACAAACAGTGCAGAATTGGAGGCGGGGCTGCACTTTGACCTCCACTGGGTGTAAAGCAGTTTGTGCTCGGCACCACAAGTGAAATTAAAATATTTGATAACAGTTGATTACAAACATATTTGATATAACAGTTGATTACAATCATGTTTGATATAACAGTTGATTACAATCATGTTTGATATAACAGTTGATTACAATCATATTTGATATAACAGTTGATTACAATCATATTTGATATAACAGTTGATTACAATCATATTTGATATAACAGTTGATTACAATCATATTTGATATAACAGTTGATTACAATCATATTTGATATAACAGTTGATTACAATCATATTTGATATAACAGTTGATTACAATCATATTTGATATAACAGTTGATTACAATCATATTTGATATAACAGTTGATTACAATCATATTTGATAACAGTTGATTACAATCATATTTGATATAACAGTTGATTACAATCATATTTGATAACAGTTGATTACAATCATATTTGATATAACAGTTGATTACAATCATATTTGATAACAGTTGATTACAATCATATTTGATATAACAGTTGATTACAATCATATTTGATAACAGTTGATTACAATCATATTTGATAACAGTTGATATAATCATATTTGATAACAGTTGATATAATCATATTTGATAACAGTTGATATAATCATATTTGATAACAGTTGATTACAAACATATTTGATAACAGTTGATTACAAACATATTTGATAACAGTTGATTACAATCATATTTGATAACAGTTGATTACAATCATATTTGATAACAGTTCATTACAATCATGTTTGATAACAGTTGATTACAATCATATTTGATAACAGTTGATTACAATCATATTTGATAACAGTTGATTACAATCATATTTGATAACAGTTGATTACAATCATATTTGATAACAATTGATTACAATCATGTTTGATAACAGTTGATTACAAACATATTTGATAACAGTTTATATAATCATATTTGATAACAGTTGATTACAATCATATTTGATATAACAGTTGATTACAATCATATTTGATAACAGTTGATTACAAACATATTTGATAACAGTTGATTACAATCATATTTGATAACAGTTGATTACAATCATATTTGATATAACAGTTGATTACAATCATGTTTGATAACAGTTGATTACAAACATATTTGATAACAGTTGATTACAATCATATTTGATAACAGTTGATTACAAACATATTTGATAACAGTTGATTACAATCATATTTGATAACAGTTGATTACAAACATATTTGATAACAGTTGATTACAATCATATTTGATAACAGTTGATTACAATCAAATTTGATAACAGTTGATTACAATCATATTTGATAACAGTTGATTACAATCAAATTTGATAACAGTTGATTACAATCATATTTGATAACAGTTGATTACAATCATATTTGATAACAGTTGATTACAATCATATTTGATAACAGTTGATTACAATCATATTTGATAACAGTTGATTACAATCATGTTTGATAACAGTTGATTACAAACATATTTGATAACAGTTGATTACAATCATATTTGATAACAGTTGATTACAATCAAATTTGATAACAGTTGATTACAATCATATTTGATAACAGTTGATTACAATCATATTTGATAACAGTTGATTACAATCATATTTGATAACAGTTGATTACAAACATATTTGATAACAGTTGATTACAATCATATTTGATATAACAGTTGATTACAATCATATTTGATATAACAGTTGATTACAATCATATTTGATAACAGTTGATTACAATCATATTTGATAACAGTTGATTACAATCATGTTTGATAACAGTTGATTACAAACATATTTGATAACAGTTGATTACAATCATATTTGATAACAGTTGATTACAAACATATTTGATAACAGTTGATTACAAACATATTTGATAACAGTTGATTACAATCATATTTGATAACAGTTGATTACAATCATATTTGATAACAGTTCATTACAATCATGTTTGATAACAGTTGATTACAATCATATTTGATAACAGTTGATTACAATCAAATTTGATAACAGTTGATTACAATCATATTTGATAACAGTTTATATAATCATATTTGATAACACTTGATTACAATCATATTTGATAACAGTTGATTACAATCATGTTTGATAACAGTTGATTACAATCATATTTGATAACAGTTGATTACAATCATATTTGATAACAGTTGATTACAATCATATTTGATAACAGTTGATTACAATCAAATTTGATAACAGTTGATTACAATCATATTTGATAACAGTTTATATAATCATATTTGATAACACTTGATTACAATCATATTTGATAACAGTTGATACAATCATATTTGATAACAGTTGATTACAATCATATTTGATAACAGTTGATTACAATCATATTTGATAACAGTTGATTACAATCATATTTGATAACAGTTGATTACAATCATATTTGATAACAGTTGATTACAATCATATTTGATAACAGTTGATTACAATCATATTTGATAACAGTTGATTACAATCATATTTGATAACAGTTGATTACAATCATATTTGATAACAGTTGATTACAATCATATTTGATAACAGTTGATTACAATCATATTTGATAACAGTTGATTACAATCATATTTGATAACAGTTGATTATAATCATATTTGATAACAGTTGATTACAATCATATTTGATAACAGTTGATAACAATCATGTTTGATAACAGTTGATGACAATCATATTTGATAACAGTTGATTACAATCATATTTGATAACAGCTGATTACAATCATATTTGATAACAGTTGATTATAATCATATTTCTGAAAGTCTGTCTACTTCCTTTAAAAAAGAGATATGGCTAAACTGACCACTGCTTCAATAGGCCTGGTCATAATATGGCGGAGAGCTATTAATAGAAATATTGGGGCTATATTTATATTTTTTAAGGACATATTTCATAAAAATTTAATAAAAGATACGAGTCAATATGTAAATGTAGGTATATTGAGAAGGATGTATTTTGTCAGCTATTTGTTAATTCTTCGTTAATTTAAGACAGCAAATTGGACTTGAAAAAGTAAAAAAAGTTTTGTAATTTTACTATGCTAATAATTTTGAGAACATAGTGATGCGACTGTATTTAAGCTTCTAAACATTGTTCCGCTAAAATGTTATCTAAAAATAGAACATTACTCATTGAGCTATGACGTTTTCAGGTCTAAGAATTTTACGATACACAAGTAGGACACACAGCAATTTGTATGTGCCAATTGAAACACCTTGGTCTGTACACAAAGAATATGTGACTGTGTATGTGTTAATTGAAACACCTTGGTCTGTACACAAAGAATATGTGACTGTGTATGTGTTAATTGAAACACCTTGGTCTGTACACAAAGAATATGAGACTGCGTATGTGTTAATTGAAACACCTTGGTCTGTACACAAAGAATATGAGACTGTGTATGTGTTAATTGAAACACCTTAGTCTGTACACAAAGAATATGTGACTGTGTATTTGTTAATTGAAACACCTTGGTCTGTACACAAAGAATATGCGATTGTGTATGTGTTAATTGAAACACATTGGTGTACACAAAGAATATGTGACTGTGTATGTGTTAATTGAAACAGCTTGGTCTGTACACAGAATATGTGACTGTGTATGTGTTAATTTAGAGCATTGGTCTGTACACAAAAAATATGTGACTGTGTATGTGTCAACTGAAACACACTGGTCTGAAGAAGTGTCAAGCTGTACTATGTCACTTGTTTGTGAATGACTTGCTATTGACATGCAAGCTTGAGAGTTCGATGTAGCTGAGCAATAGGAAAAACACCATGACAAGGGGCTGGGTGGGGGGATACAATGGTGAAAAGGTCTGGGGTAAAACCCAGCCCGAAAACCCAATGACACGTGACACAAACTAACATGTTGTGTGCAAAGAGGGGGAGGGTACATTTCAAGTTGTAAGGCAAATTTAATTGTATTGTCATCAAATAAGTTCGCATTCCATAATGTACATTTAAGCAACAAACATTTTTTTTATATCTTCAACAACCTGAATCGGCAGAGATGACAGAGGGGTCTAAACTTGATGGAAATATGTCATCACAAAATATCAAACAATTTGTAGGTTGGACTAAGTATGGGTGCGACTGCAAAAAGGCTTATATAATTAAATATTAAATTTAGAATTAAAAAATGTCTATGATTTTTTAAGGTGGTCTGTATAGTCCTGACAGGACGTCACAAACCAACGGACATTTCTGCAAAAAGACTTCCTCAACGAACAAATAGATTTTAAAAAATGAAACTAATAAACAAAACAAAATGAAAACTTATCGGCGGTGTTATTTAAAACCAGAAAGAGTTGTAACACCATGATATATGTAAATATATATGTCATCATTAACATCGTGATTAACAAGACGATGTATATATTTCCTAGATCGACCTATATAAGTATACAATATTTAATGTTTACTCTCAACTGCCATATGCCCACTAATGTATGTTCTTTATGACATGTCGCTACTGCCATATGCCCACTAATGTATGTTCTTTATGACATGTCGCTACTGCCATTTGCCCACTAATGTATGTTCTTTATGACATGTCGCTACTGCCATATAACCCACTAATGTATGTTCTTTATGACATGTCGCTACTGCCATATACCCACTAATGTATGTTCTTTATGACATATCTCAACTGACCTGTGTCCCACTAATGTATATGTAGATATGTAGCTAATAATTATACGGTCATTGCAATGTACCTTACCTCAATTAAGAAGAGGAAACTACGATGGTACGGACACGTGACAAGAACTGGAGGTCTCGCAAAGACTATATTGCAAGGCGCAGTCCAGGGAAAAAAGGAAAAGAGGCAGACAAATTAAACAACCCCGTAAAAAAAAAGTTTTTGACTATAAATCCCTTATATATGAGACATAACTAAAAGTATTGATTATGTTCAAAAGTGACAAACATTTACAGACTGAAACCGAAATTATCTCCCTTGGCTTTAAAAAAGTAAATAAAACACTTAGCTGCGGTGAAATCCAAGTAGTGTTACGTCCTGTCAGGCCTACTAATACCCTGTTTTTATTTTATGCATTTACCTTGGCTTTAAAACTAGGTCAACTCTAGCAGACGACGACTAAACATTCTAAATAGTGATTTAATTAGTATAGATAAACTAAAAATGCATTAATTTAATTACGGTACGTTCGATTGATCTGAAATTTTGATACGATGCATTGTTAGGTGAGACGGGTCCGTGTGCCAAATTTCAGCTCGATGGCTTCACTTGAAGTGGGTCATTTTTGAATTTTGTTTTTCCGCGGGCGGACGGGCGTCGCGGGACGACGGGACGACGGTCGACGACGAATGAGACGGCGGTGAAGTTAATATAAGGGATTTAAAAAGAAGAGATGGGAAGACGATATCAAAGAGTGGACCTGGCTGTCATTCAGCGATTCTCAAAAGGCAGCACAGGACCGGGGAACAAATGGCGTGAGATAGTGAGCAGTTTACGATGGTGCCCCAACGACCCAACGACGGGTTAAGGGATAGTTCAAGTTCAATGCAATGTTATCTGACCAATAATTATTTCCCCCTAACTCTTTGATCGAAATCTTCTCTGACAACACACTGCAAATAAGTTTTTCGTTATCTACTCAGGCTACTCCTTTTTCCTCACTGAGGAAAGCTTTTTGCCAATAACCCAAAACGTTCATTGTTATGTTGCGTCTTTTTCAGGCTACCCAGACCCTATTGAATAACGTATCGTCAACCTTATAGCCTGATGATTAATTGCTGTAATACCCCCATTTAGCATACTTGATGTTTATTTCTAAGAATGTTTCCCCTACATGTCCATGACATCACAAATGTTTTGTCCACAAATCAACATGTTGCCAACCCCCAGTTACACTGACGTGTCCCATTTTGTGATAATAATTGTATTCATACAACTGAGTGGGATAAATTTTACATACAAATAATAAATTAAATAAGAACATTAGGTTAAAGGATTCAGAATAATTGCTCTTATTCTTTATACGTCATACATGCACTCATGCACCCTGATAGAGGTGCTCAACTGAACATCTCTGTACATCTACCAACTACAATATGGTAACTGATTTCTTACATGACAACACACATTTCTTACATTACAACACACATTTCTTACATTACAACACACATTTCTTACACACAACCAATTCACACAGTCCACACTCACGACTCAATCACACAATCCTAACACACAACAAACGCACACAATCCTAACACACAACAAACGCACATAATCCTAACACACAACCAACACACACAATCCTAACACACAACAAACGCACACAATCCTAACTCACAACCAACACACACAATCCTAACACACAACCAACACACACAATCCTAACACACAACAAACACACACAATCCTAACACACAACAAACACACAATCCTAACACACAACAAACACACAACAAACGCACACAATCCTAACACACAACAAACACACACAATCCTAACACACAACCAACACACACAATCCTAACACACAACAAACACACACAATCCTAACACACAACAAACACACACAATCCTAACACACAACAAACGCACACAATCCTAACACACAACAAACACACACAATCCTAACACACAACAAACACACACAATCCTAACACACAACAAACACACACAATCCTAACACACAACAAACACACACAATCCTAACACACAACAAACACACACAATCCTAACACACAACAAACACACACAATCCTAACACACAACAAACACACACAATCCTAACACACAACAAACACACACAATCCTAACACACAACATGCAGCATATAATTGTAACTAAACAAATCAAAATTTTATAAATGGCAGATAAGTTTAACGTAACTGTTTAAATTGAACAATTTAATCTTAGGACTCAACTTACCATTTGGAAAACATTACATTCCTACTTATTACCAAAATGTAAACAAACGCATTCCTGATTGAAGTTAAATATGTACATAACACGGTCTGTACAGCACACACTGATTGGTGTCTTCAAAACAAAAGATAGGAAATAACCATGTGTAAGGTTTGAGATTTACTTCCTGTTTGGATAGCTGCAAGATAAGCACTAAGAGACATCGACAACAATAGTTATTTCAGCTGGGAACTAAGTGGAATTGGTAGCAGTAGTTATTTCAGATGGGAGCTAAACATGGACCGTGCACCAACGACATGCGAGGTTGCTGAACCACTTTCACAGAAAAGCCGGAGGACATTGTTAAACATCAAAAGGCGGGGAAAAGTTCCAGACACTGAAGTACTCGCCAGGGCATGACAAGCCTAATGCAGGTCCCTATTACGCAGGGCGGGGCATATCGTGTGTACGTCAGACCATCGGCTCCCAAAGAGGCTCTTCTATGGCGAGCTTACTGATGGACATAGAGCCGCGGAGGTCAAATGAAGCGCTAAAAAAATACTCTCAAGGCCACATTGAAGGCTTACGTCATTGGGCATGACTCCTGGGAGGCAACAGCCAGCTACCGAGTTCCTGCAGTTTTATGAAAGGGAACGGCGAAGCAGTCTGTGAGGCAAACAGACAACAGGCTGGCATGTCCAGACGACAGGCTGGCAGGTCCAGACAACTGGCTGCCAGGTCCAGACGACAGGCTGCCAGATCCAGACGGCAGACGAGCAAGGATCGTGCTCTTGTTGACATGCCGACCATCTCACGACCATCTCCCTACCATCTCTCGTGCAACATGTGGACGCACCTGTCGGGCAAGGAAAGCTCTAATAAGCCCCCTAAAGGCACACCACGTTGCCATGGTTACTATGATGAGAATGGTCGTCGATCAGGACGGACAAACAACAAGATGAGTTGGCAACAGTTATTAATAGAGCTGATCCTATTGTAAAGCAATTGTATTTCATCCCCCCCCGTGCCTATAGCCAACACGGTTGTTGATCATCCACATTAAATCTTTGAGCTCATAAATTCCTATCCATGAATGACTCAGTAACTGACCAGTTTGGGTCCTGGCATAACTAAATGGAAAAGACATCGAATATAACGCACCCCAGGCGAAATGACTATTCGAGCCATAAATTGTCATTTTGCACATGCTAGCTTCCTACATATGTGGGTGTGTTACGTTACAAAAGCTTCATTTCAAATTTAAGCATTACTTAACTTGAATATTTCTTGTTAAATATTGAACAAATTTGTTTATAATGTAAAAATATCCATCCTTTCCTTGTAGCTCACGTGGTCTGCAGACAAGACAATGACGACCGCTGTGTTGTTGTTGTAAGTGTAAGATGGAGAGCGGGGAACCATTCGTTTGTAATCCTGTTCAGTATGTAAACAACATTACCAACTGGCGTATAGGACTCCCTGCTGTGGCAGACTAGATTGAAAAGGTGACACATTCATCAGAGTTCAGACACTTTGACTTTGGTCCGGGATACACTGGTAGCGACAATAAGATAGACAAGAAACAAACGATCAGATGCTAATTGCATTTAATATAGTAATATAGTATATCAAAATAATATATCAAAATAATATATCAAAATGATATATCAAAATAATATATCAAAATAATATATCAAAATGATATAACTAAATAATAATTCAAAATAATAAATCAATATATAAAAATAATACATCAAAATATTGTATCAAAATAATATATCAAAATATTGTATCAAAATAGTATATCGATAGTATATCGATATAATGTAACAAAATAATATATTAAAATAATATATCAAAATAATATATCAAAATAATGGTTGCATGACAAAACGACAAAAAAACAAAACGACCAGTGACAAAACAACAGAAGACAAAACGACATGTGACGAAATGACAAGGTGACAAAACGACAAAGAGACAAAACGACAAGGTGACAAAACGACAATATGACGAAACGGCAACTGGACAAAACGACAAAGTGACAAAACGACAAAGTGACAAAACGACAAGTGACAAAATGACAAGGTGACACAACAACATGGTTACAAAATGACAAAGGCAAATAACTGTAGCCTAAATCATTGAATTAAAGTTGTTGTTTTTTTTAAAGCATTTTGAATGTTTTCAGTTTGACCATTGCATTATATTTAAAGGCAGAGGGTGCTCATGAAATTTTAAAAAGCTATTTGCCTTATTTAGTAGACAGACTTTTAAGTAGACTGTACAGTATAGTTGGACAGTAATACTAATACCCCTTTTGAGATCACAATCGTATGCATAATAACTGACAGACTTGAGATGATTAATAACAAACATCTTTCATTACACATTTTATTTACAATTACTGTTATTAGTAAAGTGAAAATAATGTAAAGCAGATAACATCAGAGGCGTAACTAGGGCTGGTGTCACCCAGTGCGGTAGCTCATGGTGTCACCCCCTCACGACTTACTCCATAGACCTTCTCCGAGTCTGCCAGAGCAAAATAACGGAAACAAACAGAATTTTACATTTTGGTGTCACCCCTTGTGATGGTGTCACCCAGTGCAGTCCGCACCCCTAGTGTTACATCATTATGTATATAGTGTCATGGTATACAGCATACTCATATAGTACTTTGATCAAATATAACATGCATTTTGTCTCTAAGTAATGAGGAATCTAAAAATTATAAAGTACTGTATCAGTATGTCCATACATGTTGGCTCATGCACACAGACATGTCTGTTACAAACTTTGGTTGTTCAGATTCAGATATACGGTAAAATCATTTAATGGGCTACCCTGACGTTCTTGTGTAACTATACAACACAAAAGCTTGTCCTAAATATGTACACTGTACACGTACTGCAGTGTCACAGGGAAAATGTCTTAGCAAAAGAATGTTAAAGTTTTACGTTATTGAAACAAATTACCAAATATTCCCAATATGGAAATGTTATAAGGACAAAAATTACATGAAATTGTTCTTAAATGTCAAAACTTGCGTAATTTGTAATGGTTAGGCCTATTAATTACACTCTTGAATAAAGTAATGGTTATGGTGTATAAGTAAAAGAATAGGTCATACAATTCAAGTGGTAATTACATTTTATTGGAGTCATAAGCCAAATCTAATAACCGAATATCGCGTTTCTCCTACAATAAGGCAAGTAGAATATCTTATATATATAATACTTTATTGTATTTAAGGCATAAAAACTGTAGAGGTGAAGAGGACTTTGTCGTTTTTTCACCTTGTCCTTTTTTCTGCTTGTCGTTTTGTCACATTGTTGTTTTGTCACTATGTCGTTTTGTCACCTTGTCGATTTGTCGTTTTGTCTCTTTGTCGTTTTGTCACAGTGTCGTTTTGTCACATTGTTGTTTTGTCACTATGTCGTTTTGTCTTTTTGTCGTTTTGTCACCTTGTCGTTTTGTCGTTTTGTCTCTTTGTCGTTTTGTCACAGTGTCGTTTTGTCACATGTCGTTTTGTCTGGTTACCCAAAATAATATATAAAAATAATATATCAAATAATATATCAAAAGAACAGTAACGTGTGGTATACATACTGATGGGTAACTTTTGATGTGATCAATAAGTTTTCATTTACGGGGAAAAGATCAACAGTACAATCATATTTGTAGCAATGCTCAGACGAACTCTGTACCACACAAGTTAGCAGCCCAGCAACGGGAAGCAAATGAAGTGGTCAGTAGCCATGTACAAGGGCGTATCGAGTGTGCAGAGGTGTACACATCCCTGCCGCCAAGTTGAAAGGGCGGGGCATGATGAAGGCTACCACGTTACTTTAAAAAAGGGGGGAAAATGGAAATAAATGGGTCACAATATCTCTGTAGCAGACATTTCATCCAATACGTTTGCCATACTCAGTAAAAGAATTCATTTGTTTGTCTTTCTTTCAAAAAATTCTTTGGAAGGAGTTTTTTTTTCTTTTTTTTTAAATCTATGAAAATTGCAGTAAAGTGCTTTTTTGAAACACCCTAGAGTTTATTTTCAGAAGATGTTGATGTTATTTATGAGGGACCGCATGCACCACTTTATTACTGAAATTTGAAAAAAAGTCCACAGCAATGACGCCTGGAACCAGCAGTGAAGCGGAACTTGCGAATTAAATTCTAACTTCATAGATTTATTACATTTCTCAAACGTCATTCTTGGAAAAATTAATTATGTACAGAAACGCTTACAAGATCTTAAAATGAAATTTCGTGGAAAGCAGCCACTGATATTGAAACTTTCGATCAAGAATATTGAGTCCTGTTCATTTTGACAAAATGCTGATCCAAACGCCAAAATGAAGGGCACAGACTGGGGTATTGAGATGGGCCGGAGAATTATGCGACATTGGAAGATGCCTGGAGAACCTTAGAGAGATGCTGGAATTTAAGCAGATGATGAAACTGTTATCATGAAGAGAGTATTTGATTTACTTCGGCAATAGATGTCAACACGTTTTCTACTACTAAAACATATAAACAGAAAACCAGGGATTTCTGCTGCGTGTAACAACTCTTTGAATCGATACATAGCCTATGTGTATGCAATTCGTGGAAAATGTGCAAAATAAATATTTTCAACGACACGAACGTTTCACGAAAATTGAGCATACCAAAATGCTGATCAGTTTTCATACTGAGTTTTACCGGAAACTCCTTTGAATCGTCTTTGTTTTATTCTGTAGTATGAACACGGCGTATTTCCGAATCAACGAACTTTATTTTAAATTGTATTAACAATAGCAGTTTTATATGAAACTTGTCAACGATCGTTCATCAAAGTGAAATTTATTTTGTCGTACTCGCGTACTTCAATGAGACATGATCGTTTCAATGATCGTGCTTATCTTAGCTTTGAGAGAGAATCATTGGGAAAATTATACATTGATTACTTGATTTACCAATTGTTGACGGCGAATTGAAGAAGACTCAATTGTTTGTGGTCTATTTTAAGCAATCTAGGGCAGTGACTGAGTGAGACTGCCACTTCTGAGTACAAATTTTGATGGTAATTTTAATTGGTTTTTCTTATTGAATGTAACTGAAAGATGTTATTGAATTTGGAAAAAAAAGCATTTTTATTCTTTGCCCCAGGGCACAGCAGTAGGTATATACTAAAGCTACCCCTCTGCTTAAATATTTAAGTGTACGATGGAGATAATATAAGCTGATTTGTGTGTAAAGGGGCCGACCATAAAGGACGTCCTGCACCTAGGGGGGAGGGGGGGTCACGCATTTGTGACGATGAGTGACTAGAGGGAGGGGGTGTTTAAAAATGTGACGTCATATCAAAACGTGCAACTTTAAATAAAAGTTTCACTTAAATATTTGATTGCTTTCAAATTATTTAATGACTTTTTCCAAAGGCTTCACACGTGTTACGATATCAGAGTGCAGACTTACACTAATTAAATAAATGACAAAAAAGTGACTTGCAACATGCTAATTTTCAATTAGAAATTATGTCTTTGGGGGGTAGGGGGGACAAAGCTTTGTGACGTCATATTGGAGGGGGGGGCTAAGTTTTTGTGACGAAGTGTTACGAGAGGGGGAGGGGTGGTACAAATTGGCCAAAATCATTTATGGACGGCCCCAAATGTGGTTAGTTACGGTTTTTGCATTTCAAAATATCAGGTTTGTCTTGTTTGGAGGAGTGGGGGGGAGGGAGGGGGAGGGGCTGGCTGAGTTTTCTCGATGACAAACGTTTTACCAACCAACTTAGTCAAACAAGGTAAATGCATAAAAATAAAAACAGGGTATTAGTAGGCCTGACAGGGCATAACACAACAGCGAACGTTTCGGCAAAGAGCCTTCTTCAACGGACAAATAGTACACAAATGAAACGAATAAAACGAAATAATAGAAAAAAACACTTAGCTGCGGTGAAATCCAAGTAGTCCAGTAGAGATGGACAAACAAGGAGGGGCGCGACCCGGGGAAACTGACCTAACGACGTCACTGTATCTTATCTTATCTATTACGGACGCTCCTTATAGACAGAAGATTATTGCGTCCTGATAAGAACGTATTGGCAAGTGACGCAGCGTTCATTGGCCACGGCTATGAGGGACCACGCTGTTCCATGGGGAATAATGGGGGGGGGGTGTCAGGAGTGCCTTTCACTTACACTATTTTAGCACATTATTTCATTCTATATATTACAGACGCTAGTTCCCTACAGAAGATTATTGCATCCTACGCTTATCCATGATTTATGTCTAGTCTTGCATTTTATTAGAGTTAGAATTTACTAGCAACGCCATCGAGCGGTGCCGGTTTAGGGCCAGGAGCGCCAGTACGGATAAGCAAAAGGTAACGCGAAGAACGCATTGGACGCCAGCTCTGAGGAAACCTTCCAGTGGGGATTGCACCCTAGGTAGGTCATTGATGATCCCCCGCATAACGGCGATCCTAACCATTGAGACTCGTATGCTTTGCCGGGGTGGCGCCAAAGTGGTAGCGGGTCATAGTAAGGCAATTCCACGCCTCCCTGTGAGGCTAACTTAGTGGGAGGCATCTTCGACTTTCTGTCCTGGGTGCCCAGGTGGCCGTTTCAGAAGCGACCGCTCGTTTACCAGCTGTCACGTCCTTTTCTGGGGGAGGGGGCCAGATAGCTGGGAGGGTCTTCCAGGAAGACCCATGGAGAGCATTAGGCTCGGGGCTTCTGATTTTCTTCCACATGTAGGATCATTCGAGTTTTGAATGTTGGTTTGCCAGGTTTGCTCATGTAAACCAATCCACCGAATTCTAGACAGAGATATGGACAATGTGTATGCATTTGTTCTTGCAAAAGGAATTTGTAAACAGAGATTGGTTCCCGGGTCCACCATCCAGCTCCCAATGGGTACCTGACACTAGTTAGGGAAACAAAAGTGGCTGGAAATGGCGTGGTGCCCTCTTAGCCGTGGCCTGTGAACGCTGCGTCACTTGCCATCAGTACAACATGGTCTGTGAACGAAAACAATCCACCGTATAGGAGTTTTTGTATACATAAGACAAGACAAAATGAATAAGAAAATAGTTTTTATCATTGTGTCTATGGGGCCGTCAAAAAATGATGTCACGCGATTTTGGCCGATTTTTACCCCCCTCGTCACACTTCATCACAAAAACTTAGACCCCCCTCCAATATGATGTCACAAAGGTGTAAACACCACCCCCCCCTAAAAAGTGGTAGTTTCTATTTGAAAATGAGCATGTTTCAAATCACTTTACACTTTATTGTCATTTTAGTATGTATTTAATGTAAGGCTGCATTCTAATATCGTAACAGCGTGAATCCATTTAAAATGCCATAAAATAAATAATAAGAAAATGAATATTTAAGTGAAACTTTGATTTAAAGTAGCGTGTTTTGACGTGACGTCACAATTCTTAAACTCCCTCCCCCCTCGTCACAAATGTGGGGGACCCCCCCTCCAGGTGCGTGACGTCATTTATGGACGGCCTCTATCTGACAGTTTTATTAGATTATAGTTATGTATACAGCTGTTTACATTTGAATTATAATCAATATGCATAATTCCCGTTGTCTGTATATATGGTTGTAATGTAGGTGGCGCTCCGAATGGATGTAATGCTGTTAGGTGGCGCTGCGATCGTTTTTGTTTTATAGTGCTGCACCAAAAAATAACACTTTTTGAACGTTCCGCATAAAATTGTTCAATATGATAATAAATTAATAAAATAAAAATAAATTTAATAAATGAAAGTTCTGTATTACGTTATTTTTAAATCTGATGTGTATTTATTTTGAAAACTTCCGTCAGTTTTATGACGGGTGATACGCTAGTGTAAAATAATGTAACACTATTTGGATGATGACCATCACTTTTTACAACAACAAAAAATAGATCATTCTTAGAAATTGTTATTAATTTTGTCTTCTTCAAATTATCATAATCTAACACTAACACGGAGTATAAAGCAGCAGATTTTCTTAATCAACGTTGTTATTATATTTATTTTTTACTAATACTGCAGTTGATATAATAAGTAGCATATGTGCAATTTGAAATATATAGATAGTAGGCCAATATTGCAGTCCAACTCTATATCATCATATATAAGGAAGTACTACATTAGAGGGTCACCCTTTAAAAAATCGTTTTACTTTTTCATTCAGAACTTGAAGAAAACAAAGTAAAATAAATTAGCTTTTAAATACCGTCTACCCCCCCCTCTTTTTTTTCTCTTTTGGAAGAGAATAGTATAAAAAGTATATAACCCGCTCGTAAGCCGACACCAAAAAATTAAAGGACAGCTTAATTAAACAAAATGGTACACATTTTAAAAAAAAACTACAAGCTAAATTGGTCATTATAATTATTTACTTTTATTTAGGTTTAAGAACAAAGAGATCTGAATAACAGAGAAGATGGATGCCATTCTCATAGCATAAAATTCGCTACAGGGCTTTTTATTGTATTAAAACGAAAAAAAAATGTTGATCTACATTCTACATTAACAACACCAATATTCAATGTACATGCAGAAATCACATATGAACCGCTCGTAAGCCGACCCCGCCAACATTTTCCCTAGATTTCGTCCAAAAAAGGTCGGCTTTAGAACGATTATATACGGTAATTATTTACATTTGTACCGGTCCACGGGCCGGCGTTTTCACTTACTATCAGCACTGTATCTCAAAACAAAAAGTGTCTAGTAATCGAAAAATACATCAAAATTTTATTTGTACAGCACAAATACATCGCTTGCCAAAATTTTTAATGGTATTGAATTAGTAGACGAAAAATTTCAGTAAGTGCTAATAAAATTGTAATGCATAAAATACATTCATAGATCAACTTATACTTGTACCAAAACATAACTCTATTGATAATTTTACATATAATATCATATAGGTTAGGCCCTATATGACTTATTTTAATAATTGGCTAAAACGGGACTTTATTTATAAGTTATTTATTATAACTCTACAGTCTACTACTTAACATAACTTAACTGCTTCAGTTCTTAAGACTTCAGACTTAAAACTACTACTAGACTAGTACTACTAAGTATAGTATATCTAACAAAGTAAAGTAAAGTTGCTAAGGCAAGGTATGGGACGCGGTGGTCGAGTGGCAGCGTACTGGACTGTCGTACCGATGGTCACTGGGTTCGAATCCGTGTGAAGGCAAGGGTTTGTTCCCGGGGCCTAGGGCGTCCCTGAGTCACCCCCGCTCCGAATGGGTACCTAACACTACATGTAGTTAGGCGGCTGGGTAATGCGTGGAACCCACAAAGCCGTGGCCTGTGAACGCTGCATCACTTGCCAACAATCATCTGTCATGGTCTGTGGACGCAACTATCTTCTGCATAGAAGGAGCGTCTGTATAGATAAGATAAGATAGGAAGGTCTACTACTACTAGTAACACTATTTTCACTATCATTTAAAATTCATTTCATTACAACTATTTTAATTTTAAGTAGTTCTAGTTCTATTTACTAATAAAAAAAAATTTCACATTTAGGCTTGAGTATGGCTTAGACGCCGGCTTAGACTTAGAGTGAAACTTAGACCTACTAAAGACACTAAAGTAAACGATTAGCCTAGGGTTAGCCTAGGTTTTGATACTTTGAAAATGGCTTAGACTTAGTTTAGGCTTAGGCCTACTTACACTTACATACTTATTTATTATTTAGGCAAGCGTTATTCGCATGGTAAACCGTGAGGATAATGCCTAGCATTATTTTCACTGCCGCACGGTTTTTACCATGGGAATGATGCAGAACATATCTAAATTCTTATTACTGCTTATTATTTATGTAGCATTGCTTATTGACATCTTTTGACTTTTGGTTTGGAGGGTATAAACATAATTAAATTATTTTAATTATCATTTTAAATTTTAACCGTCTTTCAGTCTTTCGAGTGACTGGAATCTTGTATTTGTATCCAATTTAGCAAGAATCTGAACGGACCTGCATACCGTTAGTTAATGATTAATCATTTATTAATTCATTATTAATACTATGGATTTAGCTGTTATAAAACTATAATTAACTTATCTTATCTTATCTGTTTACAGACGGTCCTTCTATACAGAAGATTATTGCGTCTAGAGCATTCAACTTTGTCTTTTTATTCTATATATTATGAAGTACCTTTATTAACTTTCATTCATAATTGGATGAAACTCTGTAATTAAAAAGGCTAATTATTATTCTTCCCAAAACTAGCATCGTACCTGTCGTTATCATAAATCCATTAAGTTTATTTGATTTAAAGTATACCAAAGCGTAAGACAATATAATGGTATGGCATAAAAATTTAAAAGTGAGACTAACAGAATAGATAAAACGGGCTTGAGATAATAAAATGTTTCTGGGAAAGAGCCTGCTTGAGTGTTTGCAAGCACCCTCACTATGGTTGTAAAACAAAACACAAAAAAATAAATAATAATAATTTAAAAAATACACAAGTGAGACCATCCTGGGATTTGATCCGCTTACCAATAATGCAAATAAGCTTAGATTAGACTAACCACTCACCTGCTAACCACTCACCTGGAGAAGCTGAGGAAGAAACTTGGTATTTAAAAAATTATAAGTAATTATCCATAAATGGACACCAATCAAGTTTTATGTCAGTGCTACTTTCAATTTTAGTAATCATGAAATTTTAATTAGTATTAGTCACTATTAGCATATAAATTACACACTTTAGCCTAAATCGAGTGATATCGGCTATTATTTTGTCTACACCGGGCGCTTTTTTTTTCCAACGTGACCAGCCACTAAAAGGCGCATGCCCTGACAAGCCGTGCAGATAATGCTCGGTGTTATTCTCACGGCCAAAACCGTGGGCATAATCACTTCGTATTATTTATATATAAATTAAATAATTAAAATGCAGTAGAACCCACTTAACTCAAGCCCGGTTAACTCGCCAACCCTATTAAGTTGACTTTTGTTATTGGAACCGCCAAATTCTCTCTTTGTCTTAGCATTTTCTTAAGTCCCCAAACCCTAATACCTCGAGCACACGAGAGGACCAAATTTGGTTAGCTCGATCACCGTCTGTTCGCCTAGCGACGCACTCTGTCATTTTAAGTTAAAAATAGCACCCAAATCTCGCTTTCCTCGAGACTTCCAGCTATCGTGTGATTTTACGAGATTTTAATTAAAATTACCGGATGTTTTTATCTTGTTTCACTTTTATCCGTGTGTGAATTGGTTTGACATGTCTCTATCAAGTATGTTATCACCTGAGCTGCTCAAAAATCGCGTTATGGGTCGTTAATCGTCATTAGTTTGCAGTGCATGTTATTTTATTATTAAACCTAATTCATTTTCTGAAGCATTAATCATTTTATTTTTTAAGATAAACGAATATCTTTAGAAAAGAAAGGTTTGTATCGAGAATCGACTGTGGTTTTTATTTTATATTGGTAAATTTCTGCTGTTAGTTGGTGTACATATGCCTTTTGTTGTTAGCAAACATGTATGTACATTTTTATAGCATGCCGATCGCTTCATCAAACAAATAACAGCAACGCTGTTGTGTTAAAAAACCTCCAAAAACATGTGCATGTACATTCTCATTTATTAACGTTAGTGATAGGACGATACCAAAATCATAGGGTGCTTACTGTAAACAAGGCTCCCCAGATTTTATAATATAACAGACTACAGAGAGTTTACCCACCCCCAATCTCAATCTCCCTCACCATTGTTGTTGTTGGTTTGTCCAATTAGCATCAAGTTACTGAAGGAATTCTGAGTCCATTGTAAGCTGAGGGGACTGTTCCAAGGAAGATGGTTTGGAAGAGAATGGTTCGGGGGACAATGAGGGGATGTGTATGTTACAGGGGGCGGGTTATTTATTAGTGTAGCTTGTAAGGAAAGTCATGCAAGTGCCCTCCAAGGCACAGTATAGCGCAATCTGGGAATCACTGCTGTGAATGATGCTAACTCTGTTTAACAAGCATCAAGCCCCATTAAAAAAAACAAAAACAAAACTTTGCTGGGAGCGCAAGAGAGATGTCATGATGTCACCTGCGGGGCAGGAGTAGCTGAATTCGTTATGTACTAGGGAAAAATACAGCGCTAACGCAACAAAGAGTTATATTTAAACCGTCATAAAAACGAACGGTCTTAACAACCTTAGGAAAGAGTGAAGAAATATTAGGGTCCCGATATTCCTATACGATTCCAATTAATCGTCCGATCACTAATTAACGCACACCATGTACATAAAGAAATTTCAAGCACATGTCAATATTTTGCCGCCATATTGGTTTTCGTTTAACTCAATCATCGGTTAGCTCGACGCCTTTTGGCATACCCCTAGGCCGTCGACTTAACCGGGTTCTACTTTAAACTATGTTTCGTTAGGCCTACAAACACAGGAGTAACTGATCTGTCCTGCTGATCAACTATATTATACGATATCTGGCCTGACCCATGAGGTTTTGACCAGTGTAAAATTATATAAGCGGCAAGGACGATTTTTAAATGAAAATAATTTTATTAGCCCTGCAATATAAAGTACAAATCAAATTTCCTATTTACCATCTTTGCCTTGATCCAATTAGATTTAGGAAGTAACAGGAAGTGATATTTTGGACAACATATTCACAACTGTTAACAACAACCTTATAATTATAAAACACTAAATATGTTTGGAAGGCATATGGAGAATACTTGCTGCCTCAACTGTTCTATATGGGAGCTAGTCCAGTAATTTAATGTCCTTGTCAGTAGCATGACACTCCTTCACTATGTGGACTCTGAATATTTTTACCAGTTATTGATTTGTCATGGGCCATTTTTAATGGGTATTGCTGAGCACTATATTCCCAGATTTATATACATTAATAAATTTGTAGCCAAACTGATCATATCATATTTTCTGTGATTTACTTTTTAAGATTGACTAATTGACTTAAAATTTTTATTTGACTATTATTTTTAATATCTTCTAAAATATTTGATATTTGTTTAACTTGTTATTTGTTATTCTAATCCAATCCATTAGCAAAACTTGCATATTACAATTGCTTCCTTATCTTGCCATAGTCTCATCTTTAGCCTTATGTGTTTCAGACTTTGCACAATGTCTCAGCTGCTATCAGACTTAGAGGGTGCTGAGGAAGATCTTATTGGTGACGCTGACTTGAGCGAGTGGAATGTTCTCTTAGAAGCAGATATTACAGAAACATCTCTGCATGCTGTACTAAGTAAACCAAGTATCACAACAACCTCAAAAAATCAAAGCCAAGATGAGAAAAAAGAGAAGTGTATAGTTGAAACAAAGCTAAAAGAGCAAACAATCCCAAAGGAGGCTCAGCAAATTGATAAAAAATCTGCTCTACAAAATTTGGATCAACAAACAGCACGCCAATCAGAATCTAAACCACAAGACATTGACATCAGTGGTTCAGATTTAATCAAAACCTCTGTGCCTGTCAGTATAGGACAAAGTGAGAGAAGTCCAAGTAATTCAGCCCATGACAACATACAGATAGACAAAACAACTCATCACTCACCCAAACAAAGCCCCACAAAACATAAATTGTCTCAAGTGGAGAATATTGATCCAAAAGTTAAAAAAATTGATAATGTCAGTGATATTGTAATTGCTATAGGAGGAGATGAGAGAGTAGAACATTCTCCCAAAGAAGTAGAAGATAAGGACGTAGAGACCGTTATTCCAGGCAGCACGGGTGGCAAAATTCCTATTATGTCTGAAGAGGAAAGTCGAAATATTGATAACTGGTTTGTTGAGGACATGGTGGGGGAAATCAAACAGGAACTTATACCTCAGAAAGGTAGTAGACATTTTTATACCAACTAAAATGTAAAATTTTGTGATGAGTGATAGTGATAGTTTTCAATTTTGTGTAAAGAATTTTTCTAATATTAGAAATCAGGGCTGTGGAAATTAACAATTAATTAATCGATTAATCGTTAAAAATTTTAATTGATTAAAATTAATTTAATCGATTAAAATTTAAGAAAATATTACTACTAATTTTTTTCCAATTTATTAATAATTTATATTTTTTGTTACTTACATACTTTTCCCTCGTATTATTATTATTTATTTAGATGTACATACATAAACAAAAAGGTTTTTCTTCCTTATTTCTTGCATAGCAGAAAGAATTTGCTATATTTTGTCACAAAATTTGGGAGCCATGGAATTACCGCCACTTAACATCGATCTTTTGAAATAATGAATCGCAACTTAACGGGATCTATATAAGCGTTATAAAAATATAAATAATCGATTAATCGATTAAATTTTTCCCGATTAATCGAACAAAAAAAATTAATCAGTACCAGACCTATTAGAAATGCATGTTGTCTTTCTTTTACTGACTTTCAGTTTGTGGCAACCTTGTGTGACTGTTGTTGAATTTTTTGTTGCAGATGATAAATTTATTGTCAGATTCTCTCCTGTTGAGTTAGCAGACCTGGCCAATTCCTCAGTGCAAGACCTGATTCAAACAAATCCCAACTTAGCATTCTATTTCAAGCGACAAGGAAAGTTTAAAAAGAAGAAGGGGTATGATAACCACATTTTTAGAGCTCATTTGTCTCTTAATGAGATTCTAATTCTTTTCATTGCTTCTACTTCTAACCCTCAAACTGACCTGTACATTCATTAGCTCCACGGAGTCAAACGCTTTTCAATAAGCTTGTCCCATTAAAAATAAATTCAGAGAACTGAATTTTATACATTTCTTGAAACTGAAAGTACATTATATCAATAATTCAATTTTAAGAAATAAATTATTTTTATGTGAGTTAAGCTTGTCTTTCAAACTGTCAAAAAAGTTTAATGCTCAACTCCTTGATTCAAGATCTTAATCTCCGAAATTTGCTCTGACATTAAGACATAAGTTTTTTAATTTTAGTATATTTCTCTAAACTCCATGAAAATTTCCTTTTCAGGGAGTTTAGATTGGAAAATGTTTTTTCATTTCATAAATTTAAAGAAAGTATTAATGCCAAAAAAAGTTGTGGGGGAGGGGGAAGCATGACAATAAAAATCCAATTGTTCAGTCTATTTTTAAATCCCTTATATTAACTTCAACGTCTTGTCTGTCGTGATCTCTTGGTCGGGCGGGCGGAAAAACAGAAGTAAAAAATGACCCACTTCCCGTGATGCTATCGAGCTGAAATTTTGCACATAGACTCGTGTCACCTAACAATGCATTGTATCAAAATTTCAGATCGATCGAATGTACCGTAATTAAATTAAGCATTTTTAGTTTATCTCTATATAATTCAATGTAGCCGTCTGCTGTTGTTCACCTCCACATGCTGGAGTTCAGTCCAGCCATCGATGACCACACGTTTTACGACAAGGGAGATCAGTCAGTTTCAGTTTTTGTTTGATTTTTCCCCAATAATTTGTGTGTGATAATATAACTTGTTTATATCGGACTCTAACATGCTATCACAGCTGCGTTTAGTGCTACGTTTGTAATTCCCCTGAAATCATTGTTTTCATTTCTAATTCATCAGACAATTCCAATAAAAAAGGTCTGTGTTGAGGGGCACCTTCTGGCCATTGACGATAGCTTGAAAAAAAAATTGTTATTTCTTTGAGTATAGGCAGAAAACATCATATTTTATTAAAAAATGTTACTATATTTTGACAAGGTTAAAATAATGCTTTTCATGATACATGTTGTAAGAATGGACTCAGCCATGTCCACTTATATGATTAAAATTGACATAAATTTAACAATGATCTGATAAGTCCGAGCTGAGACCAGAATATTTGATAACTGTTTTAATGAAATATCTCCAGCTGTTATATAACATATGTTCTATTTATAGATTTATGCCATGAAATGACAAAGCCTGTTACTTTGTAAAAACTTATTAACAAGTAAAAAGCGAAAGTAATCTGCCTCATTTCATAAGAAAAATTTCCTCTTAACCAAAGTTCATTAAATCGTTTGAATCTTGAATGGCGGTGACACAACAGAGAGGAAAAATAACAGCTGATCATCATATATATATATTTACCCTCAATTATGTATGACTGTGACCTAACGCCAAGGGACATCACTCTGTTTTTTTTTAAAATTGAAAATATAAACTTAAAAATCATAATCATATTGGTTTTCAGATTAACATTAACCAAACAACGCACGAACCTTTGACGTCAGCATTTGTGTTGTAAACAGTGCTGACTGACTCAAAGAGTTATTTTTTGGTGCAGTAATTTGGTGCGCTGCTTTCTAAAATTAGTTAAAAAATTGTATTGTGATTAGCACTGTAAAAAAAATAATATATAAATTAGGGCTGCGGAAATTATCGATTAATTTCACGATTAATCGGTAAAAAATGTATCGATTAAATATCGATTAAAATAATTTTAATCGATAAAAATTCAATTAAAATTTAAGAAAATATTTGCCCGGGGGCCCATTTTGGGCCCCCGGGCAAAGAAATAGTGTTGGGCCCTTCCCCCGCAGGAATAAAAAATGAATATACATAATATATATAAATAAACATATTCCCATGGGGCCCATATGCTCGTGGGCCCCGGGCAAATGCCCAACGGGCCTATGCGCTAAGACGGCCCTGCTGACAGCATCAGCGCAGTTAAATTTAAACATATAACTAGAAAGTTGAGCAAATATGTTGTTTTTAAGCTAACTGCCGATGGCAAAGTCGAAGATGGTGAAAACGTTTACTGTGTCCACTGCCATAAACAATTTCTCTTTTAAAGGGATCAAATACATCGCTGACGTACCACCTTCAGCACAAATCAAGTATCAACACATTGTCATGAAATTTAGTTCAAAATATTCTTAATTTTCAATGTCCGTGAGAAATGTTCAGTTTAATGACGTCATAAATTTCTATTTTTGGTTTTAATTGAAATTATCGATTAATTAATCGATAATTTTTCAAAAGTTAACGATTAAATTTAAATTAATCGATAGCAGCCCTAATATAAATACTTTGTGTACATTTCAGAAATATTTCGGATTTATAATACAAGGATAAGTTACTTGGGCTTTTGACCCAAAAAAAAAGTGGGCGCGATAGGGGCCCTAAACCCTATTATAAAATACTTTGTGTACATTTAAGGAAGTTTAATATTACGTATTTATCATACAAGGACAAGTTAGTTGGGCTTTTGAAAAAGGTGGGCGCCCTAAAAAAAGTGGGCGCGCAGCGCCACGGCGCCGCAGCACAACCTAGTAAGTTAATATCAGTTATGAGGTTAAATGACTGTCACTCATTCAAATATTATATACTACTAGATACGCCCGGCAAAGTAACATACCCCGCAGACTTGCTCATGGAATGTGCGAAGAAAGGGAGAAAAGAACAGACACAAACTACAGCACGAAGAAATCAAAACAACACGAGTGAACGTCAGTGGGGGGAACGAACCACTGAAGAATTGTTGGTCTAGAGACACTCGCTCCCTAGCAAGGGTCAGCTATGTTCGCAAAAAAGGGGGAAAAGAATGGGAACAAACACACATTTTAAAAATTAAATAAAACAACCCCGTAAAAACAAAGTTTTTGACTATAAATCCCTTATATATGAGACATAACTAAAAGTATTGATTATGTGCAAACGCGACAAACATTTACAGACTGAAACCGAAATTATCTCCCTTGGCTTTAAAACTGGGGGAAGGGATGAGGGGGTGTGGACATGGACAGGTGGCGTCAACGCGTTAGCTCAACTCCAGGTGGTTTACCTGGTTTAAACACGAGATGTGTTCACTGGTGGCTGGCCTGAAGTCAAGTGACCCGTAAAATGTAAACAATAGCGACCGCTACATATAGTTTATATAGATAAACTAAAAATGCATTAATTTAATTACGGTACGTTCGATCGATCTGAAATTTTGATACGATGCATTGTTAGGTGACACGGGTCCGTGTGCCAAATTTCAGCTCGATGGCTGCACGGGAAGTGGTCATTTTCGACTTCTGTTTTTCCGCGGGCGTGCGGGCCCAAGACAGAGACGGCGGTGAAGTTAATATAAGGGATTTAAAAATAATGTTTATCACTGGGGCTTGAACCCAGGACCTTCCGTGTGTAAGGCGGAAGTGATAACCACTACACTACGAATCACACGCAGTGACGCAAGAACAATTGTTGGTCTTGAGACCACCTCTGCTTGCAAACTATAAACTGATTGGTCGACCCTAGCGAGGGTCATTTGTCATACTTGTTTGCACATACAATGTACTCGCTCTGGTGAATTATATATTATAAAAATATAATTAATCGAGATTAATCGATTAATATTTTTCCTGATTAATCAAGCAAAATTTGTTTAATCAGTACCAACCCTAGTTAAAAAAAAATATTAATTTCAAAGTAGAAAGAAATTACATTTAAAATTTAAAGCGAGACAAGTGATTACATATTTATCAAATTTTATAAAATATCAATTATAAAATTATAATATCAATTTGTAATTATTTGTAATTATTTACAATAATAAGTTTTTAAGTAATAACATTTAACTTTATTTTTAGAGTTTGTTTCCTTTTGTCACATTAATGCTTAGATATTTAGTTGTACTATTATACTGTAAATAATAATTTTAATTATAACCTCTAAAAGTTTATTTGCCTGGCAACTCTGCGGGATAACCAATGTTAGGTTGCAAATTTCGCCCTTTCTTGTACTCGAGATATTAGGGTTCCTTGACAAAAAAGAATTGACATAACCGATTGGGAAATGCTAAGACAAAGAGAGAATCAGACAGTTCAATTTAAAAACTTTGACTTAATATTTTTAGCAAGCTAGCTGGGTTTTAATGTATTTTTAAATTGTAGCTAAATACGGTTCAAATGATTCTAAAGAATGGAAGGACAAGGTTGTTTCTATACTTGGTTAAATTCTCATAACCTGAAGAAGCAGCTATGCTATTTGGGGTCATTCATCGTCATAATTTAATTTTCTCACATTAAATTAAAGCTTATTAATATTAAGAGTTTGATAAATGCTTCTGAAGATAAGCCATTTTTCCATCATTAACAGATTTAATTTCAAGTACTCTAGTTTCATTTTATAGCTTGTTAAGTTTTCAAAATGTCTAATAATCAGATATGGTTGTTTAGGTTTGCAGAATCTTATTATTCAAACTCTGCTGATGTCAAGGTGTTTATTCAAAAGTTAATGTTTATCCAACTTGTTGAGAACAAAATTGAAGTCTGTGTCACCTACAGCAATCGAACCAAAGAACCAGTGCTTGGTAAGTGGAGGATTTATTTATTTCAAGTTTAAAACATACATCATTTTACACTTTAAGTTAAGACTTATTTTGCCTTGTGACAATGTAAATAATTGCCAGAGTGAAACAAATTTGCACAGTAAAGTTGCAATGCTGTATTCAAAAACCTTCACCAATTGTGTATAAGCATCAAATCTACATGACAACCTTCATCAATTGTGTATAAGTATCAAATCTACATGACAACCTTCATCAATTGTGTATAAGCATCAAATCTACATGACAACCTTCATCAATTGTGTATAAGTATCAAATCTACATGACAACCTTCATCAATTGTGTATAAGTATCAAATCTACATGACAACCTTCACCAATTGTGTATAAGCATCAAATCTACATGAAAACCTTCATCAATTGTGTATAAGTATCAAATCTACATGACAACCTTCATCAATTGTGTATTAGTATCAAAATCTACATGACATTTCTTTCATTAATTTATACCAAAGCTTGTGTACTTGGTAAGATGACGTCACGCAACGAGGGGGGGTCACACATCTGTGATGAGGGGGAGGGGGTTGTTCAAGAAATGTGATGTCACACCCAAACCCGCAACTTTAAATAAATGTTCCACTTAAATATTGTGTTGCTTACAATTTATTTAATGACGTTTTACAAGGCTTCATTCGTTTTACAATATTAGAGTGAAGCCTTACACTAAATACATACTTAAATGACAAAATAGTGATTTGAAACCTGCTCATTTTCAAATAGAAAATATGGCTTTTATGGGGGGGAGGGGATCTCAAAGCTGTGTGACCATATTGGAGGTGGGGGGGGGGTTCTAAGTTTTGTGACGAGAGGGGAGGGAGGATAAAAAATTGGCCAAAATCGCATGACGTCATTTATAGACTACCCGACCCCTAAGCAGAGTTCGTGATAGTAATGTTCTGAGCGTTTACTATTTGTTATAGAATGGCAATTTTGTATTGACTGTTTCAAATATGATTTATTTTTAAAGTTTCATATTTGTGTAGAGTTTTGACATGAAAAACAAATATTAAAAAAGTGGAATTTTTATTTTAAAAAAAATAACTATATAACTTTAACAGAAAATGCATATTGTTACAGCTTTAAATTATTGCAGACCATACAATATCAATATCTGTGTCATTTTGTCAAACAAATTCAAGCATTATCTCCTCTTTCATTTTTTCAGTTTCCTTTGTTGTGTCTCTGAATAAAACAAACTATTTTTTTAAGCTGGTGAAAAACCCTGAAGGTAATTAGTTTTTTAACATTATGAATAAATTGGCCAACCAAATGCTACTGTGTTTTTTTTAATTGAAAATTTAGAATTAATTAAATACTATAATTAACATATTAGCTAAATTATAACTTTATTATTCTTGGTCATTACGTTTTTTAAAATGTGTTATTAAACATGCTTCATGTTTTTGCTTTTATGCAGATTCCAACAAAGGGAAGCCAGAAACAAAAGCCCACTTTGAAATACAGAAAGTGCCAGCATCAGCCTTGACCTTTGTTCTTGCAACAATTTTTCCTTATAGCCACAGCATCTCTGTGCCCCCCAGCAAAGGGACCAAGCACAGATCAATACAAAGGGTAGGTAGTTGTTCAAATGTTCATCTCATTCTCATAACTCATAGTTTAATACTTTGAAATTTAGTCAAGTTAGAGTAAGATTGAATCTATGATGTGCTGGTCTTATACAAGATGTTCTTCTCCACCCCCCCCCCACCCTCTTCAGCCCTGTAACAGTAAATTATGTCAGTGATCATTGGGATTGAGGCAATGCTGGAATGCTGTACTGACTTCACGTATCAATCATTCCCCTTGACAATCTTACCTGCAGCTAAAGAACCAGGTAAAGGTCACCTTGATATGATATTACATCCCAAACCAATCAAAATGTAGAATAGTGTTGTCTTGTTTAGTTGGGAATTAATATTCAAACATGGCAGCAGCTTGCTTAATCCTCACACTTGCATGGGCAGAATTCACCAAAGTAAGGGTGCCATGTATTTGTACTGTTGTGTGCATTTGTGTCATGTATTTTAACAGTGTATTTCTACAGTCTGTGTATTTGTGTCATTTATTTGTACAGTGTATTTGTGCCATGTAATTGTACCGTGTATTTTTGCAATGTATTTTAACTGTGTATTTGTACAGTTAATTGAACATCAATATTAACCCTTTTTCTCCGGAATTATTTTCCTCATTCAGACAGAATTATGTGTTCTGGAAATTTGTTGCGGGCTACCATTCTATATTAAAATGTTAATAACTTTTTATTATTTAACAGATATTTGGTAGTGAATTAAGGGTAAAGAATGATGTTTTTAGGCACCGCAGACTCAGGACATTATTTTCATAACATATTATGATTTTGTTAGCGAAAATAGAAAATTTAATTTTAAAAAACACCACATTTGTTTTACAAAACCTCATTGAAAGTCACAAAAATGTAGATTTTAAATTGAACTGTTTACAAGGGAACTGGAAGCTATGCTATGTATTGCAACTATAAATTCATATTAAAGTCACGTGACATCAGATTGTGGGTGAGATATCAGGTCACATGACATCAGATTGTGGTTGAGATATCAGGTCACATGACATCACATTGTGGGTGAGGTATCAGGTCACATGACATCAGATTGTGGTTGGAATATCAGGTCACATGACGTCAGATTGTGGGTGAGATCAGGTCATAGAAGTTTTATGGGACAATCTTGATTGAGATCAAATTGTTATCATTTATTTTCTACTCTAAGTGTGTGTAAGGTCAATTGGAAAGTTGCCATTAAAAATGTATATATTTATTTTCTTTCCATCCAAATATCTTTTCGAAGTTCTCAGTTCGCAAACGTTTCTATAACTGATTTACTTGACATTACTATTTTTACACTATTTGTATATTTCCAAATAAAGAGTATAACCCATTTTTTTTTCCCTTTCTCTACCTGTATTTGTAAAACTGAAAAGTTGTGAAGAGCAAGTCTGCTGTCAAAGCTGACGTGGAGGCCAAGAAGGAGGAGCAGTTGAGTGAAAAGTCCAAACGATCTGATGGCAGCAATGCAGTGCAAGAGTCCAGTGCTTCTGTTGGGAGCAGTATGTAGGTTACTTGCTGTGTAAACATGACAAGAGAATCTTTATTGTATATTCCAACTAGAACTTTTGAACCATAACAAAATGAATGAAACGATTCTATCTTTGAATTTATTTTATATCCAATATTGGTTCAAACAAGTTATGAGGTGATGATAAGTGGGTGCCCTGTTCTGTATTGAAACTTTATACAAAGATAAAGTATTGAATCTCTATTTTACCAGCGTAGCTTATCTGGTAAAGTTATTTAGTGGCTGTTTACTATTTGTGGCCTGCAGCCATGGTTAGAATTGACCAAGTATCTTCAGTTGTGTTTTGTTGGTATACAGGTGTTGGTCTTGTGTACAACTGTGTTTTGTTGGTATACAGGGGTTGGTCTTGTGTACAACTGTGTTTTGTTGGTATACAGGTGTTGGTCTTGTGTACAACTGTGTTTTGTTGGTATACAGGTGTTGGTCTTGCGTACAACTGTGTTTTGTTGGTATACAGGTGTTGGTCTTGCGTACAACTGTGTTTTGTTGGTATACAGGTGTTGGTCTTGTGTACAACTGTGTTTTGTTGGTATACAGGGGTTGGTCTTGTGTACAACTGTGTTTTGTTGGTATACAGGGGTTGGTCTTGTGTACAACTGTGTTTTGTTGGTATACAGGGGTTGGTCTTGTGTACAACTGTGTTTTGTTGGTATACAGGTGTTGGTCTTGCGTACAACTGTGTTTTGTTGGTATACAGGTGTTGGTCTTGCGTACAACTGTGTTTTGTTGGTATACAGGTGTTGGTCTTGTGTACAACTGTGTTTTGTTGGTATACAGGTGTTGGTCTTGCGTACAACTGTGTTTTGTTGGTATACAGGTGTTGGTCTTGCGTACAACTGTGTTTTGTTGGTATACAGGTGTTGGTCTTGTGTACAACTGTGTTTTGTTGGTATACAGGGGTTGGTCTTGTGTACAACTGTGTTTTGTTGGTATACAGGGGTTGGTCTTGTGTACAACTGTGTTTTGTTGGTATACAGGTGTTGGTCTTGCGTACAACTGTGTTTTGTTGGTATACAGGTGTTGGTCTTGCGTACAACTGTGTTTTGTTGGTATACAGGGGTTGGTCTTGTGTACAACTGTGTTTTGTTGGTATACAGGGGTTGGTCTTGTGTACAACTGTGTTTTGTTGGTATACAGGTGTTGGTCTTGTGTACAACTGTGTTTTGTTGGTATACAGGGGTTGGTCTTGTGTACAACTGTGTTTTGTTGGTATACAGGTGTTGGTCTTGCGTACAACTGTGTTTTGTTGGTATACAGGTGTTGGTCTTGCGTACAACTGTGTTTTGTTGGTATACAGGTGTTGGTCTTGTGTACAACTGTGTTTTGTTGGTATACAGGTGTTGGTCTTGTGTACAACTGTGTTTTGTTGGTATACAGGTGTTGGTCTTGTGTACAACTGTGTTTTGTTGGTATACAGGGGTTGGTTTTGTGTACAACTGTGTTTTGTTGGTATACAGGTGTTGGTCTTGTGTACAACTGTGTTTTGTTGATATACAGGTGTTGGTCTTGTGTACAACTGTGTTTTGTTGATATACAGGGGTTGGTTTTGTGTACAACTGTGTTTTGTTGATATACAGGGGTTGGTTTTGTGTACAACTGTGTTTTGTTGATATACAGGGGTTGGTTTTGTGTACAACTGTGTTTTGTTGATATACAGGTGTTGGTCTTGTGTACAACTGTGTTTTGTTGATATACAGGTGTTGGTCTTGTGTACAACTGTGTTTTGTTGATATACAGGTGTTGGTCTTGTGTACAACTGTGTTTTGTTGATATACAGGTGTTGGTCTTGTGTACAACTGTGTTTTGTTGATATACAGGGGTTGGTTTTGTGTACAACTCAACCATTGGGTTATTTGGATGTTGTTTATCTGGTCTTGTGTACAACTGCACTCACTCATCTCCTACATCTCTTACTGATACAAGTGGATGTTGGCTCTTGAGTGAATGTTAACCTGAGTGGCAGTAGACGTCTCATACCAGCAAGTTTTAACCTGAGTGGCAGTAGACTTCTCATACCAGCAAGTTTTAACCCTTTCTTTCTGGAAAAATTGATTTGTCTTAACAAGGCTGCCAAATCAACACAGCAGTTGTGCATTGTTTACGGTTTCAATATTTTATATCCTTCCAAAACCAAACCGTGTTTAGAAAATTAATTTTAACTCTCATTTCCTATATCGGGAAAACAGAATTCTTGTTCAATTTGTGTGTACTTATGCTGTGCTTAGCTTTCACACTTGACTTTTAATATTTTGTGGTTACATGTTTTCACTATTCTAAAGCTAAGATTTTCAATACCGCATGGCCCATTAGACCATGTTCAATTATTTTTTATTGAAGCTTTTCAAAGGAAAAATGTGCTTTTCTGAAAATGTTATTGTTTAATCAAGTGGTTTTCATAGGAAAATGTTTACATAAAATATGATATAGAACAGGACGACCATAAAACTTGTAAATAATATACAAGATACACAATTGAATTGTATAATCAACTAATAAATTCCATCTTTATTAATTGACTAATATACAAGATACACAATTGAATTGTGTGATCAAATAATAAATTCCAGCTTTATTAATTGACTAATATACAAGATACACAATTGAATTGTGTGATCAACTAATAAATTCCATCTTTATTAATTGACTAATATACAAGATACACAATTGAATTGTGTGATCAACTAATAAATTCCATCTTTATTAATTGACTTATATACAAGATACACAATTGAATTGTGTGATCAACTAATAAATTCCATCTTTATTAATTGACTAATATACAAGATACACAATTGAATTGTGTGATCAACTAATAAATTCCATCTTTATTAATTGACTAATATACAAGATACACAATTGAATTGTGTGATCAACTAATAAATTCCATCTTTATTGATTGACTTATATACAAGATACACAATTGAATTGTGTGATCAACTAATAAATTCCATCTTTATTAATTGACTAATATACAAGATACACAATTGAATTGTGTAATCAAATAATAAATTCCAGCTTTATGAATTGACTAATACACAAGTAGCAGAAACATTTGCTATTGTCTTTGTTATTAATAAAGTTTGAATTTATTGTTTGCATCACACGATTGGTTGGTTTATCTTGTATGTTACATAAAATAGAATTTATTGTTTTCATCACACAATTGGTTGGTTTATCTTGTATGTTACATAAAATAGAATTTATTGTTTGCATCACACGATTGGTTGGTTTATCTTGTATGTTACATAAAATAGAATTTATTGTTTTCATCACACAATTGGTTGGTTTATCTTGTATGTTACATAAAATAGAATTTATTGTTTTCATCACACAATTGGTTGGTTTATCTTGTATGTTACATAAAATACAATTATTTGTAAATATATGTTGAAATTGTTCAAGTCTTATCAAGTTCCAAGTATGTACAAATAGATTAAAAAATCTGTTTCCCTACACAATTTTGTGTGTGCATTAACTATTTTTTTTAGTGAAAAAGTATTACACTAATAGTTTTTAATTTATAATATTACAAAGTTCTTTAATTTTATGTATAACAATAAGTTTATTGTTACAAAGTTCTTTAATTTGATGTATAACAACAAGTTTATTGTTACAAAGTTCTTTAATTTGATGTATAACAATAAGTTTATTGTTACAAAGTTCTTTAATTTGATGTATAACAATAAGTCTATTGTTATAAAGTTCTTTAATTTGATGTATAACAATAAGTTTATTGTTACAAAGTTCTTTAATTTGATGTATAACAATAAGTCTATTGTTACAAAGTTCTTTAATTTGATGTATAACAATAAGTTTATTGTTACAAAGTTCTTTAATTTGATGTATAACAATAAGTCTATTGTTATAAAGTTCTTTAATTTGATGGATAACAATAAGTTTATTGTTACAAAGTTCTTTAATTTGATGTATAACAATAAGTCTATTGTTACAAAGTTCTTTAATTTGATGTATAACAATAAGTTTATTGTTACAAAGTTCTTTAATTTGATGTATAACAATAAGTTTATTGTTACAAAGTTCTTTAATTTGATGTATAACAATAAGTTTATTGTTACAAAGTTCTATAATTTGATGTATAACAATAAGTTTATTGTTAGAAACTTCTTTAATTTGATGTCCAGCAATAAGCAATTATGGGGACGCGGTGGTCGAGTGGCAGTGCATTGGACTGTCGTACCGATGGTCACGGGTTCGAATCCGTGTGAGGGCAAGGGTTTGTTCCTGGGGCCTAGGGCGTCCCTGAGTCACCCCGCTCCGAATGGGTACCTAACACTAAATGTAGTTAGGCGGCTGGGTAATGCGTGGAACCCACAAAGCCGTGGCCTGTGAACGCTGCATCACTTGCCAACAGATCATCTGTCATGGTCTGTGGACGCAACTATCTTCTGCATAGAAAGAGCGTCTGTATAGATAAGATAAGATAAGAAGTTTATTGTTACAAAGTTGTTTAATTTGATGTATAACAATAAGTTTATTGTTACAAAGTTGTTTAATTTCAAGTACAACAATAAGTTTATTCTTTATGTTAAGAAGTTCTTGCCCCCATTCTACTCAAAGATGAGAGTTGAACATGTTTATCTTCAAATGGTATCCGAGAGAAAAAACATGAATTTGTTTTTAAAAATTTTAAGGATAAATTTAATACATACTTTTAATAATTTTACTTTGGTTATCAAAATTCTTTTGAAGTTTTATCCTGGGCAAATGAAATTTTAAAAATATTTATGTTGTTAAAAATATGCTTTTAAATTTTTTAAAAGTAAATATATTTTTTAAAGTTGTTTTTTTCATCCATAATAAAACATGTAAACTTCAATTCTGTATCCATTTAACATGTAAACTTCAATTCCGTATCCATTTAAAATGTAAACTTCAATTCCGTATCCATTTACCTTTATTGTGATATATAACACTTGGTATATCTGTTGAAAAGTACACCGTGAAATATTTTTTTAAAAAGAATATCAAAGTTGTTAAAGAAATAACTCAGGCAGAACGTGAAGAAATAACTCAGGCAGAACGTGAAGAAACAACTCCAGACAGAAAGGGTTAAATTAACATGTATTTCCACTTTTACTTTGACTATCTTTTATTTTGACTATCTGTTACTTTGACTATCTTTTACTTTGACTATCTGTTACTTTGACCATCTCTTACTTTGACTATCTCATACTTTGACGATCTCTTACTTTGAATATCTCATACTTTGACTATCTCTTTCTTTGACTATATCTTACTTTGACTATCTCATCCTTTGACTATCTCATATTTTGACTATCTCTTACTTTGACTATCTCATACTTTGACTATCTCTTATTTTGAATATCTGTTACTTTGCTCTCTGAAAATGAACTTGCTCTGTGTGTTTTCAGATCTGATTCCCCTCAAGAAAGTTCCAAAGATCGTCCAGTAGATGCCGATATCTCCAGCATGACATTAGACGTCTGCACGGGGATGCTGGAATCCATCAACAAACTCAAACAGCTAGGAACAGACAACCCTAACATTCTCAAAATTCTTGAGGTTTGTACACATAAATCACTTTGAATTGAGTAACAGTAACTTTGATATGATCCTAAAAATATATTATGTGATTTCTTAACTTTGTAGATTCTTTTCAAGAGGATTATTAAATATTTATTTTTATATTTCAGATGCATGCTCAACTAGCAACATTGCAGGAATCCCTCTCTCACACTGAAAGTAGTAAGACCAAAGCCAGCAGCTCTGATGAACAGACCTCTGACCCTTGGACCATCAGTCCGTCTGACACAGTCAGCCAAAGTGCCGAACAAGGAAGTGAAAAGAAACGCTCCAAAAAGGAAAGGAAAAAACTGGAAGATGATCTCAGGGCCAAGAAACAAAAGAAAGAACTGGAGGATTTACAGAGGAGGCTTGAAGAGGCTGACGAGGCTGAGAGACAGAGGGAAGAAGACATCAAACATCAGAGAGAGATGGAACTACAGCAGTCCAGGGCAGCTGATGAGAGAGCCAAGGCCAACTGGGCAAGAAAGTTAATAGAAGATGCAAAACTATCTGGCAGCCCAGTGACTGGAGACAGTACTGCAACTAAGATGGAGGCACAGAGGATGCTGAAGGCAAGGGAAGAGAGGTTAAAGGGGGAAGAGGAAGCTAAACTAAAAGAAGAACTGAGAAGACAGAATGAAGCTGCATTAAAACCAGAGTCAGATAAAAAACTGGACATTCCTAAGGACCAAGTGTTGAGTTCTAATGCGGATGACTCGGGACCAAGTCAAGAGGATATTATGGCTTATAGCAGTGTGAGTTATACCTATACTTTGTCATGAAATGATGCTTTGAAATAAGTTATCTTAACTTTTTGCTTTTCAATCTGTTTCCTACCCTCTGAAATGTTGGCCATGGGCTGAGAAATATGATAAATTATGAGACAGTTGGCCATGGGCTGACAAATGTGATAAATTATGAGACAAGGTTTCATCCCTGAACAATGAATGACATTCTATTGTTTAAGTTTATTTGATTATAAGCAATACAGTCAAACCTCTCTTAACGAGTTTAATTCGTTTTAAGTCTTACGTGTTAAGCTAAACACTCGTTACACAAAAAAATTTTCCCATGCAAATCAATTTAAAAGACAATGCGTTCCATGCTGAAAAAATACTCATTTTTCAAATCAAATTACTTAGGAATTTTTAAAGAGTGTAACAACTTGGAATACAATTTAAATTTGAAACAAAAAAACGTAAATAAAAATATGAATTTATGACAAATAATTATTCCTTTTTAACTAGAAAACTGTCCAAAGACATTTGTTTTTGCAGACGCTTCAAAATATGTAGTAACCGTTTCGTAGACATTCTTGACACTCCATTTGAAGCATCCATCTCCTTAATTGTTCTTGAGAATAGTGCAGATCGTTGATGTTGGCCGATTGTAGTTGCCCGCTAGATTAGCCCCCTTGTTCTCACTTTTCAATGGTTTTTCGTTTCATTTAAACAGTTATTTTTATGTTTTTCTCTCTCTCTTATGATTGTCTTCTTGTGGGGGTTTTTTCAAACACATTTTAGCACAGGTTATTGCACATTAAAAAATTACAAATTCTGTCTGAATACAATTTTTTTAAACAAATGATCACACACGAAAAAGATAGGCTAACAGACAGAGTGCTTAACACAGAATAATACATCGAGCAGAAGTGCTGGCTCAAAATGAATTTCCAGGAAAAAGGGGCTTTCCCTTTCTGCGTCACTCGTTATGCGAATCTTCGCTCGTTAAGGGAGCAACTTTTTCACAAAAAATTTTGCTCATTAAGAGAGGTTTGACTGTACTGAAGAGCTTTTTTTTTAATTTTTTTTTAAAATTCTTTTATTTAACTTAATAATCCTTAGAATATGTTTTTATTTTCAGAACGCTGATGTTAGTGAAAACTCAAACAGGTATGTTTCTTCTTTCATTAAACTCACACAGGTATGTTTCTTCTTTCATTAAACTCACACAGGTATGTTTATTCTTTCATTAAACTCACACAGGTATGTTTCTTCTTTCATTAAACTCACACAGGTATGTTTCTTCTATTGATATTCTTTTATTTGTTTGTTTCTAGTTTTAAAGTTAAAAATACTTAGGTCAAATCCAATAAATTTATTTTTTAATGTTGTCTTCAAAAGAAAGTTTTGGTATTTCAGGGAACTACAGTACTTAGGGCTGGCCTTGTGTACAAGTAAATATTCTTAGGGCTGGCCTTGTGTACAAGTAAATATTCTTAGGGCTGGCCTTGTGTACAAGTAAATATTCTTAGGGCTGGCCTTGTGTACAAGTAAATATTCTTAGGGCTGGCCTTGTGTACAAGTAAATATTCTTAGGGCTGGCCTTGTGTACAAGTAAATATTCTTAGGGCTGGCCTTGTATACAAGTAAATATTCTTAGGGCTGGCCTTGTATACAAGTAAATATTCTTAGGGCTGGCCTTGTGTACAAGTAAATATTCTTAGGGCTGGCCTTGTGTACAAGTAAATATTCTTAGGGCTGGCCTTGTATACAAGTAAATATTCTTAGGGCTGGCCTTGTATACAAGTAAATATTCTTAGGGCTGGCCTTGTGTACAAGTTACAATTCTTAGGGCTGGCCTTGTGTACAAGTTACAATTCTTAGGGCTGGCCTTGTGTACAAGTTACAATACTTAGGGCTGGCCTTGTGTACAAGTTACAATTCTTAGGGCTGGCCTTGTGTACAAGTTACAATTCTTAGGGCTGGCCTTGTATACAAGTAAATATTCTTAGGGCTGGCCTTGTGTACAAGTTACAATTCTTAGGGCTGGCCTTGTGTACAAGTTACAATTCTTAGGGCTGGCCTTGTGTAAAAGTTACAATTCTTAGGGCTGGCCTTGTGTACAAGTAAATATTGTTAGGGTTGGCCTTGTGTACAAGTTACAATTCTTAGGGCTGGCCTTGTGTGAAAGTTACAATTCTTAAGGCTGTCTTTGTGTACAAGTTATATATTCAAATAAAATCAAATGCAGATTGCTGTTAAAACACAAGCTCTTGGGGCTATCAGCTAAATTTTCTCCTCTAATAAATTATAATAATTAATTTGTAGAAAACACTGAAAGGCACATTGAACTCAATCACTGTAATTAGGCAGAGTTTTACACACTGAAATCTTATCTTACAGTAAGCCACTTGCTTACACACTGAAATCTTCTCTTACAGTAAGCCACTTACTTACACACTGAAATCTTCTCTTACAGTAAGCCACTTACTTACACACTGAAATCTTCTCTTACAGTAAGCCACTTACTTACACACTGAAATCTTCTCTTACAGTAAGCCACTTGTTTACAACACTGAAATCTTCTCTTACAGTAAGCCACTTGCTTACACACTGAAATCTTCTCTTACAGTAAGCCACTTGTTTACAACACTGAAATCTTCTCTTACAGTAAGCCACTTACTTACACACTGAAATCTTCTCTTACAGTAAGCCACTTGTTTACAACACTGAAATCTTCTCTTACAGTAAGCCACTTGTTTACAACACTGAAATCTTCTCTTACAGTAAGCCACTTACTTACACACTGAAATCTTCTCTTACAGTAAGCCACTTGTTTACAACACTGAAATCTTCTCTTACAGTAAGCCACTTACTTACACACTGAAATCTTCTCTTACAGTAAGCCACTTACTTACACACTGAAATCTTCTCTTACAGTAAGCCACTTACTTACACACTGAAATCTTCACTTACAGTAAGCCACTTACTTACACAATGAAATCTTCTCTTACAGTAAGCCACTTACTTACACACTGAAATCTTCTCTTACAGTAAGCCACTTACTTACACACTGAAATCTTCTCTTACAGTAAGCCACTTACTTACACACTGAAATCTTCTCTTACAGTAAGCCACTTACTTACACACTGAAATCTTCTCTTACAGTAAGCCACTTACTTACACACTGAAATCTTCTCTTACAGTAAGCCACTTACTTACACAATGAAATCTTCTCTTACAGTAAGCCACTTACTTACAACACTGAAATCTTCTCTTACAGTAAGCCACTTGTTTACAACACTGAAATCTTCTCTTACAGTAAGCCACTTGTTTACAACACTGAAATCTTCTCTTACAGTAAGCCACTTACTTACAACAATGAAATCTTCTCTTACAGTAAGCCACTTGTTTACAACACTGAAATCTTCTCTTACAGTAAGCCACTTGTTTACAACACTGAAATCTTCTCTTACAGTAAGCCACTTACTTACAACACTGAAATCTTCTCTTACAGTAAGCCACTTGTTTACAACACTGAAATCTTCTCTTACAGTAAGCCACTTGTTTACACACTGAAATCTTCTCTTACAGTAAGCCACTTACTTACAACACTGAAATCTTCTCTTACAGTAAGCCACTTGTTTACAACACTGAAATCTTCTCTTACAGTAAGCCACTTACTTACACACTGAAATCTTCTCTTACAGTAAGCCACTTGTTTACAACACTGAAATCTTCTCTTACAGTAAGCCACTTGTTTACAACACTGAAATCTTCTCTTACAGTAAGCCACTTGTTTACAACACTGAAATCTTCTCTTACAGTAAGCCACTTGTTTACAACACTGAAATCTTCTCTTACAGTAAGCCACTTGTTTACAACACTGAAATCTTCTCTTACAGTAAGCCACTTACTTACACAATGAAATCTTCTCTTACAGTAAGCCACTTGTTTACAACACTGAAATCTTCTCTTACAGTAAGCCACTTGTTTACAACACTGAAATCTTCTCTTACAGTAAGCCACTTGTTTACAACACTGAAATCTTCTCTTACAGTAAGCCACTTGTTTACAACACTGAAATCTTCTCTTACAGTAAGCCACTTGTTTACAACACTGAAATCTTCTCTTACAGTAAGCCACTTGTTTACAACACTGAAATCTTCTCTTACAGTAAGCCACTTGTTTACAACACTGAAATCTTCTCTTACAGTAAGCCACTTGTTTACAACACTGAAATCTTCTCTTACAGTAAGCCACTTGTTTACAACACTGAAATCTTCTCTTACAGTAAGCCACTTGTTTACAACACTGAAATCTTCTCTTACAGTAAGCCACTTGTTTACAACACTGAAATCTTCTCTTACAGTAAGCCACTTGTTTACAACACTGAAATCTTCTCTTACAGTAAGCCACTTGTTTACAACACTGAAATCTTCTCTTACAGTAAGCCACTTACTTACAACACTGAAATCTTCTCTTACAGTAAGCCACTTGTTTACAACACTGAAATCTTCTCTTACAGTAAGCCACTTGTTTACAACACTGAAATCTTCTCTTACAGTAAGCCACTTGTTTACAACACTGAAATCTTCTCTTACAGTAAGCCACTTGTTTACAACACTGAAATCTTCTCTTACAGTAAGCCACTTGTTTACAACACTGAAATCTTCTCTTACAGTAAGCCACTTGTTTACAACACTGAAATCTTCTCTTACAGTAAGCCACTTGTTTACAACACTGAAATCTTCTCTTACAGTAAGCCACTTACTTACACAATGAAATCTTCTCTTACAGTAAGCCACTTGTTTACAACACTGAAATCTTCTCTTACAGTAAGCCACTTGTTTACAACACTGAAATCTTCTCTTACAGTAAGCCACTTGTTTACAACACTGAAATCTTCTCTTACAGTAAGCCACTTACTTACAACAATGAAATCTTCTCTTACAGTAAGCCACTTGTTTACAACACTGAAATCTTCTCTTACAGTAAGCCACTTGTTTACAACACTGAAATCTTCTCTTACAGTAAGCCACTTGTTTACAACACTGAAATCTTCTCTTACAGTAAGCCACTTGTTTACAACACTGAAATCTTCTCTTACAGTAAGCCACTTATTACAACACTGAAATCTTCTCTTACAGTAAGCCACTTGTTTACAACACTGAAATCTTCTCTTACAGTAAGCCACTTACTTACACACTGAAATCTTCTCTTACAGTAAGCCACTTGTTTACAACACTGAAATCTTCTCTTACAGTAAGCCACTTACTTACACACTGAAATCTTCTCTTACAGTAAGCCACTTACTTACACAATGAAATCTTCTCTTACAGTAAGCCACTTGTTTACAACACTGAAATCTTCTCTTACAGTAAGCCACTTGTTTACAACACTGAAATCTTCTCTTACAGTAAGCCACTTGTTTACAACACTGAAATCTTCTCTTACAGTAAGCCACTTACTTACACAATGAAATCTTCTCTTACAGTAAGCCACTTGTTTACAACACTGAAATCTTCTCTTACAGTAAGCCACTTACTTACACAATGAAATCTTCTCTTACAGTAAGCCACTTGTTTACAACACTGAAATCTTCTCTTACAGTAAGCCACTTACTTACACACTGAAATCTTCTCTTACAGTAAGCCACTTACTTACACAATGAAATCTTCTCTTACAGTAAGCCACTTGTTTACAACACTGAAATCTTCTCTTACAGTAAGCCACTTACTTACACACTGAAATCTTCTCTTACAGTAAGCCACTTGTTTACAACACTGAAATCTTCTCTTACAGTAAGCCACTTGTTTACAACACTGAAATCTTCTCTTACAGTAAGCCACTTACTTACACACTGAAATCTTCTCTTACAGTAAGCCACTTACTTACACACTGAAATCTTCTCTTACAGTAAGCCACTTACTTACAACACTGAAATCTTCTCTTACAGTAAGCCACTTACTTACACACTGAAATCTTCTCTTACAGTAAGCCACTTGTTTACAACACTGAAATCTTCTCTTACAGTAAGCCACTTACTTACACACTGAAATCTTCTCTTACAGTAAGCCACTTGTTTACAACACTGAAATCTTCTCTTACAGTAAGCCACTTACTTACACACTGAAATCTTCTCTTACAGTAAGCCACTTACTTACAACACTGAAATCTTCTCTTACAGTAAGCCACTTACTTACACAATGAAATCTTCTCTTACAGTAAGCCACTTACTTTACAACACTGAAATCTTCTCTTACAGTAAGCCACTTACTTACACACTGAAATCTTCTCTTACAGTAAGCCACTTGTTTACAACACTGAAATCTTCTCTTACAGTAAGCCACTTACTTACACAATGAAATCTTCTCTTACAGTAAGCCACTTACTTACAACACTGAAATCTTCTCTTACAGTAAGCCACTTACTTACAACACTGAAATCTTCTCTTACAGTAAGCCACTTGTTTACAACACTGAAATCTTCTCTTACAGTAAGCCACTTACTTACACACTGAAATCTTCTCTTACAGTAAGCCACTTACTTTACAACACTGAAATCTTCTCTTACAGTAAGCCACTTACTTACACAATGAAATCTTCTCTTACAGTAAGCCACTTACTTACAACACTGAAATCTTCTCTTACAGTAAGCCACTTGTTTACAACACTGAAATCTTCTCTTACAGTAAGCCACTTGTTTACAACACTGAAATCTTCTCTTACAGTAAGCCACTTGTTTACAACACTGAAATCTTCTCTTACAGTAAGCCACTTGTTTACAACACTGAAATCTTCTCTTACAGTAAGCCACTTGTTTACAACACTGAAATCTTCTCTTACAGTAAGCCACTTGTTTACAACACTGAAATCTTCTCTTACAGTAAGCCACTTGTTTACAACACTGAAATCTTCTCTTACAGTAAGCCACTTGTTTACAACACTGAAATCTTCTCTTACAGTAAGCCACTTGTTTACAACACTGAAATCTTCTCTTACAGTAAGCCACTTGTTTACAACACTGAAATCTTCTCTTACAGTAAGCCACTTGTTTACAACACTGAAATCTTCTCTTACAGTAAGCCACTTGTTTACAACACTGAAATCTTCTCTTACAGTAAGCCACTTGTTTACAACACTGAAATCTTCTCTTACAGTAAGCCACTTGTTTACAACACTGAAATCTTCTCTTACAGTAAGCCACTTGTTTACAACACTGAAATCTTCTCTTACAGTAAGCCACTTGTTTACAACACTGAAATCTTCTCTTACAGTAAGCCACTTACTTACAACACTGAAATCTTCTCTTACAGTAAGCCACTTGTTTACAACACTGAAATCTTCTCTTACAGTAAGCCACTTGTTTACAACACTGAAATCTTCTCTTACAGTAAGCCACTTGTTTACAACACTGAAATCTTCTCTTACAGTAAGCCACTTGTTTACAACACTGAAATCTTCTCTTACAGTAAGCCACTTGTTTACAACACTGAAATCTTCTCTTACAGTAAGCCACTTGTTTACAACACTGAAATCTTCTCTTACAGTAAGCCACTTGTTTACAACACTGAAATCTTCTCTTACAGTAAGCCACTTGTTTACAACACTGAAATCTTCTCTTACAGTAAGCCACTTGTTTACAACACTGAAATCTTCTCTTACAGTAAGCCACTTGTTTACAACACTGAAATCTTCTCTTACAGTAAGCCACTTGTTTACAACACTGAAATCTTCTCTTACAGTAAGCCACTTGTTTACAACACTGAAATCTTCTCTTACAGTAAGCCACTTGTTTACAACACTGAAATCTTCTCTTACAGTAAGCCACTTGTTTACAACACTGAAATCTTCTCTTACAGTAAGCCACTTGTTTACAACACTGAAATCTTCTCTTACAGTAAGCCACTTGTTTACACACTGAAATCTTCTCTTACAGTAAGCCACTTGTTTACAACACTGAAATCTTCTCTTACAGTAAGCCACTTGTTTACAACACTGAAATCTTCTCTTACAGTAAGCCACTTACTTACAACACTGAAATCTTCTCTTACAGTAAGCCACTTGTTTACAACACTGAAATCTTCTCTTACAGTAAGCCACTTACTTACACACTGAAATCTTCTCTTACAGTAAGCCACTTGTTTACAACACTGAAATCTTCTCTTACAGTAAGCCACTTGTTTACAACACTGAAATCTTCTCTTACAGTAAGCCACTTGTTTACAACACTGAAATCTTCTCTTACAGTAAGCCACTTGTTTACAACACTGAAATCTTCTCTTACAGTAAGCCACTTGTTTACAACACTGAAATCTTCTCTTACAGTAAGCCACTTGTTTACAACACTGAAATCTTCTCTTACAGTAAGCCACTTGTTTACACACTGAAATCTTCTCTTACAGTAAGCCACTTGTTTACAACACTGAAATCTTCTCTTACAGTAAGCCACTTGTTTACAACACTGAAATCTTCTCTTACAGTAAGCCACTTGTTTACAACACTGAAATCTTCTCTTACAGTAAGCCACTTGTTTACAACACTGAAATCTTCTCTTACAGTAAGCCACTTGTTTACAACACTGAAATCTTCTCTTACAGTAAGCCACTTGTTTACAACACTGAAATCTTCTCTTACAGTAAGCCACTTGTTTACAACACTGAAATCTTCTCTTACAGTAAGCCACTTGTTTACACACTGAAATCTTCTCTTACAGTAAGCCACTTGTTTACAACACTGAAATCTTCTCTTACAGTAAGCCACTTGTTTACAACACTGAAATCTTCTCTTACAGTAAGCCACTTGTTTACAACACTGAAATCTTCTCTTACAGTAAGCCACTTGTTTACAACACTGAAATCTTCTCTTACAGTAAGCCACTTGTTTACAACACTGAAATCTTCTCTTACAGTAAGCCACTTGTTTACAACACTGAAATCTTCTCTTACAGTAAGCCACTTGTTTACAACACTGAAATCTTCTCTTACAGTAAGCCACTTGTTTACAACACTGAAATCTTCTCTTACAGTAAGCCACTTGTTTACAACACTGAAATCTTCTCTTACAGTAAGCCACTTGTTTACAACACTGAAATCTTCTCTTACAGTAAGCCACTTGTTTACAACACTGAAATCTTCTCTTACAGTAAGCCACTTGTTTACAACACTGAAATCTTCTCTTACAGTAAGCCACTTGTTTACAACACTGAAATCTTCTCTTACAGTAAGCCACTTGTTTACAACACTGAAATCTTCTCTTACAGTAAGCCACTTGTTTACAACACTGAAATCTTCTCTTACAGTAAGCCACTTGTTTACAACACTGAAATCTTCTCTTACAGTAAGCCACTTGTTTACAACACTGAAATCTTCTCTTACAGTAAGCCACTTGTTTACAACACTGAAATCTTCTCTTACAGTAAGCCACTTGTTTACAACACTGAAATCTTCTCTTACAGTAAGCCACTTGTTTACAACACTGAAATCTTCTCTTACAGTAAGCCACTTGTTTACAACACTGAAATCTTCTCTTACAGTAAGCCACTTGTTTACAACACTGAAATCTTCTCTTACAGTAAGCCACTTGTTTACAACACTGAAATCTTCTCTTACAGTAAGCCACTTGTTTACAACACTGAAATCTTCTCTTACAGTAAGCCACTTGTTTACAACACTGAAATCTTCTCTTACAGTAAGCCACTTGTTTACAACACTGAAATCTTCTCTTACAGTAAGCCACTTGTTTACAACACTGAAATCTTCTCTTACAGTAAGCCACTTGTTTACAACACTGAAATCTTCTCTTACAGTAAGCCACTTGTTTACAACACTGAAATCTTCTCTTACAGTAAGCCACTTGTTTACAACACTGAAATCTTCTCTTACAGTAAGCCACTTGTTTACAACACTGAAATCTTCTCTTACAGTAAGCCACTTGTTTACAACACTGAAATCTTCTCTTACAGTAAGCCACTTGTTTACAACACTGAAATCTTCTCTTACAGTAAGCCACTTGTTTACAACACTGAAATCTTCTCTTACAGTAAGCCACTTGTTTACAACACTGAAATCTTCTCTTACAGTAAGCCACTTGTTTACAACACTGAAATCTTCTCTTACAGTAAGCCACTTGTTTACAACACTGAAATCTTCTCTTACAGTAAGCCACTTGTTTACAACACTGAAATCTTCTCTTACAGTAAGCCACTTGTTTACAACACTGAAATCTTCTCTTACAGTAAGCCACTTGTTTACAACACTGAAATCTTCTCTTACAGTAAGCCACTTGTTTACAACACTGAAATCTTCTCTTACAGTAAGCCACTTGTTTACAACACTGAAATCTTCTCTTACAGTAAGCCACTTGTTTACAACACTGAAATCTTCTCTTACAGTAAGCCACTTGTTTACAACACTGAAATCTTCTCTTACAGTAAGCCACTTGTTTACAACACTGAAATCTTCTCTTACAGTAAGCCACTTGTTTACAACACTGAAATCTTCTCTTACAGTAAGCCACTTGTTTACACACTGAAATCTTCTCTTACAGTAAGCCACTTGTTTACAACACTGAAATCTTCTCTTACAGTAAGCCACTTGTTTACAACACTGAAATCTTCTCTTACAGTAAGCCACTTGTTTACAACACTGAAATCTTCTCTTACAGTAAGCCACTTGTTTACAACACTGAAATCTTCTCTTACAGTAAGCCACTTGTTTACAACACTGAAATCTTCTCTTACAGTAAGCCACTTGTTTACAACACTGAAATCTTCTCTTACAGTAAGCCACTTGTTTACAACACTGAAATCTTCTCTTACAGTAAGCCACTTGTTTACAACACTGAAATCTTCTCTTACAGTAAGCCACTTGTTTACAACACTGAAATCTTCTCTTACAGTAAGCCACTTGTTTACAACACTGAAATCTTCTCTTACAGTAAGCCACTTGTTTACAACACTGAAATCTTCTCTTACAGTAAGCCACTTGTTTACAACACTGAAATCTTCTCTTACAGTAAGCCACTTGTTTACAACACTGAAATCTTCTCTTACAGTAAGCCACTTGTTTACAACACTGAAATCTTCTCTTACAGTCCGCCGATTGTTTACTCTGAGCAAGAATATGAAGAGTTGACCTCCAACAACGCAGCCCTACCAGCTGACTATTTAATCCAGTTGACCTACTTCACTAACCGCCGATGTCCCGTCAGTGAATGTCCAGCAACAACATTCTTTAAGACAGAATCTTCTTTTATTGACCACTGGGAAATATTCCACAAGCCAAATGTAAGATTGAGCTGTAGATACTTGAACTAAACTGCTGCCACACATGAGTGATACCTGACTAAATGCGTGTCCACATCAGATTGAGCTGCACTGACTACATCTGTTGGACCTACTTTAAATAAGTCTAACTAACTTTCTTTGAATACATCCTAACACCCCCTGCCATAACATCCACTGCCATAACACACACTGCCATAACATCCACTGCCATAACACCCACTGCCATAACATCCACTGCCATAACATCCACTGCAATAACATCCACTGCCATAACACCCACTGCCATACACCCACTGTCATATCATCCTCCGCCATAACACCCACTGCCATAACCACTGCCATAACATCCATTTCCATAACCACTGCCATAACACCCACTGCCATAACACCCACTGCCATAACATCCACTGTCATATCATCCACTTCCATAACATCCACTGCCATAACATCCACTGCCATAACACCCATTGCCATAACCACTGCCATAACACCCATTGCCATAACATCCACTGTCATATCATCCACTGTCATAACATCCACTGCCATAACATCCACTGCCATAACATCCATTGCCATAACATCCACTGTCATAACATCCACTGCCATAACATCCACTGTCATAACATCCACTGCCATAACCCCCACTGCCATAACATCCACTGTCATATCATCCACTGCCATAACATCCACTGCCATAACCACTGCCATAACACCCATTGCCATAACCACTGCCATAACCAGTGCCATAACACCCATTGCCATAACATCCACTGTCATATCATCCACTGCCATAACATCCACTGCCATAACATCCACTGTCATATCCACTGCCATAACATCCACTGCCATAACCACTGCCATAACACCCATTGCCATAACCACTGCCATAACACCCATTGCCATAACCACTGCCATAACATCCACTGCCATAACATCCACTGCCATAACATCCACTGCCATAACATCCACTGCAATAACATCTACTGCCATAACACCCACTGCCATAACATCCACTGTCATATCATCCACTGCCATAACATCCACTGCCATAACCACTGCCATAACACCCATTGCCATAACCACTGCCATAACACCCACTGCCATAACATCCACTGTCATATCATCCACTGCCGTAACATCCACTGCCATAACACCCATTGCCATAACCACTGCCATAACATCCACTGCCATAACCACTGCCATAACATCCACTGCCATAACCACTGCCATAACCACTGCCATAACATCCACTGCCATAACCACTGCCATAACACCCATTGCCATAACCACTGCCATAACATCCACTGCCATAACATCCACTGTCATATCATCCACTGCCATAACATCCACTGCCATAACATCCACTGCCATAACATCCATTGCCATAACATCCACTGCCATAACACCCATTGCCATAACTAGCTTAGATCAATTTAATTTACTACATCTGATTAACATACATGATACTTTCCATATGGATACCACAAAAATATCAACTCATTAAACTGTGCCATCTTTTAAGTTTGATTTAAATGAAAAAGATATCGGTCAAATGATGAAAGTGCTTGCTTTCTATTCTGAAGGCACGCTAGTCAAGTTCAAACAATAATTTTTCTTTTAACGTTTAATGCCCCATGCGGTTTTCTGTAAATCCCGCCTCAGTGCCGTAAGGATTTCCCGTTTATTGCGATCAACTGGTTATGAAATTTAAAAAATTAAGTAAAATGTATTTATATTATTATTGTCATACTGACTGCATCTTTTAGGATAAGAATGGTTATTTTACGTATCCAAAAGACTGTCTTGAGTTTAATACTATTTTAACCTGTAGTTTAGTACAATGTACTATTATTTTTACAAAAAAGTATACCAAAATCACATCTTTAAAAAAATTGTAAAAACTACCACAAAACTTCACGAACCACTGTCCAGGAGTTATTGGGGTTGACTCTCTTATTGACTCCACTGTCCAGGAGTTATTGGGGTTGACTCTCTTATTGACTCCACTGTCCAGGAGTTATTGGGGTTGACTCTCTTATTGACTCCACTGTCCAGGAGTTATTGGGGATGACTCTCAGCAAGTTGAACCTGAATGATGAAAAGATAAAGATCTCCTCTTTGGCAATCATAAATCATCCTCTACTTTGTCTCTTAGAGTTGAGTTGAGCTTCAGCTTGGGAACTGCACTCAGTGCACTCACTGCACTCACTGAGCTCACTGCACTCACTGCACTCAAATAATTGTTATATAACTGCACTCACTACACTCACTGCACTCAAATAATTGTTATATAACTGCACTCACTGCACTCAGTGCACTCACTGCACTCAAATAATTGTTATATAACTGCACTCACTGCACTCAAATAATTGTTATATAACTGCACTCAAATAATTGTTATATAACTGCACTCACTGCACTCAAATAATTGTTATATAACTGCACTCACTGCACTCAAATAATTGTTATATAACTGCACTCACTGCACTCAAATAATTGTTATATAACTGCACTCACTGCACTCAAATAATTGTTATATAACTGCACTCACTGCACTCAAATAATTGTTATATAACTGCACTCACTGCACTCAAATAATTGTTATATAACTGCACTCACTGCACTCAAATAATTGTTATATAACTGCACTCACTGCACTCAAATAATTGTTATATAACTGCACTCACTGCACTCAAATGGTTGTTATATAACTGCACTCACTGCACTCAAATAATTGTTATATAACTGCACTCACTGCACTCAAATAGTTGTTATATAACTGCACTCACTGCACTCAAATAGTTGTTATATAACTGCACTCACTGCACTCAAATAGTTGTTATATAACTGCACTCACTGCACTCAAATAATTGTTATATAACTGCACTCACTGCACTCAAATAGTTGTTATATAACTGCACTCACTGCACTCAAATAGTTGTTATATAACTGCACTCACTGCACTCAAATAATTGTTATATAACTGCACTCACTGCACTCAAATAGTTGTTATATAACTGCACTCACTGCACTCAAATAGTTGTTATATAACTGCACTCACTGCACTCAAATAATTGTTATATAACTGCACTCACTGCACTCAAATAGTTGTTATATAACTGCACTCACTGCACTCAAATAATTGTTATATAACTGCACTCACTGCACTCAAATAGTTGTTATATAACTGCACTCAAATAGTTGTTATATAACTGCACTCAAATAGTTGTTATATAACTGCACTCAAATAATTGTTATATAACTGCACTCACTGCACTCAAATAATTGTTATATAACTGCACTCACTGCACTCAAATAGTTGTTATATAACTGCACTCAAATAGTTTGTTATATAACTGCACTCACTGCACTCAAATAATTGTTATATAACTGCACTCAAATAATTGTTATATAACTGCACTCGCTGCACTCAAATAGTTGTTATATAACTGCACTCACTGCACTCAAATAATTGTTATATAACTGCACTCAAATAATTGTTATATAACTGCACTCAAATAATTGTTATATAACTGCACTCACTGCACTCAAATAATTGTTATATAACTGCACTCAAATAATTGTTATATAACTGCACTCAGCTGCACTCAAATAGTTGTTATATAACTGCACTCACTGCACTCAAATAATTGTTATATAACTGCACTCACTGCACTCAAATAGTTGTTATATAACTGCACTCAAATAGTTGTTATATAACTGCACTCACTGCACTCAAATAATTGTTATATAACTGCACTCAAATAATTGTTATATAACTGCACTCGCTGCACTCAAATAGTTGTTATATAACTGCACTCACTGCACTCAAAAATTGTTATATAACTGCACTCAAATAATTGTTATATAACTGCACTCAAATAATTGTTATATAACTGCACTCACTGCACTCAAATAATTGTTATATAACTGCACTCAAATAATTGTTATATAACTGCACTCGCTGCACTCAAATAGTTGTTATATAACTGCACTCACTGCACTCAAATAATTGTTATATAACTGCACTCAAATAATTGTTATATAACTGCACTCAAATAATTGTTATATAACTGCACTCACTGCACTCAAATAATTGTTATATAACTGCACTCAAATAGTTGTTATATAACTGCACTCACTGCACTCAAATAATTGTTATATAACTGCACTCAAATAATTGTTATATAACTGCACTCAAATAATTGTTATATAACTGCACTCACTGCACTCAAATAATTGTTATATAACTGCACTCAAATAATTGTTGTATAACTGCACTCAAATAGTTGTTATATAACTGCACTCAAATAATTGTTATATAACTGCACTCACTGCACTCAAATAGTTGTTATATAACTGCACTCACTGCACTCAAATAATTGTTATATAACTGCACTCAAATAGTTGTTATATAAATGCACTCACTGCACTCAAATAATTGTTATATACATATTGAAGTTCACTGTTCATCCCCCCCCAACCCCTTTCATCAATAACCATTTGATTAACACCACTAAACTTTCTCTATTAGGTGACAATGAGGTTCTGCAACTCTTGTTCAGCTTACTTCATGAATATCTCTGAGCTTGAGAGCCACCTGATGAAACGTCACGGCTTGACCAACCCTCAAACTGTCAGCCAGCTGGTCACGTCTGCAAGGGTCAAGTGTGTCACAAACCCTAGCTACAGATGTCCGGGAAAGTATTTGGGTCCTTGACCTGGTCAACAATAGTTTCAGTGGTCTAGTTTTATTGTTGATTTATCACCAACTTAACATTGACACAAGCACAAAGACTGATAATATCAGTGATATGGTTAGCTTCAAACAAGAAATAACAACTAAAGTTGAAGAACTTTTAGCTTATTTCAGACCATTGTTTACTGTAGGACACAATGTCATTAAATTGATAATTGATTTTTTGGTCTTTGTTTTCATTCCTCATTTATTAAATATGGACGATGGCTTACGAACCATGAAACCTCCAGCCTAGTTGACTAAGTTGAATGGAGTTTGTGCCGAGTGGGTTACAATCTAAACTGAGTCAAATCCTAGCCACAGCTGAGACCAGAGAAGCTTTGCCAGTACTCTATAGTTTCAATCTTACTGAAGAATTATTGACATGAAATCCATGTTTGGTACGACATGAAAACCATGCTTGGTACGACATGAAAATGACATTTTTGTCAACTTTTGTTGAAGTTTAACCAATAAGAATCTGCCTTGGGAGAAACTTGGGAGGAATTTTCATGAGATGAAGCGTCAGGAATGTGCCTCAAATAAAGTAAGTGGTAAGGATGCAAAGAAGTGTACTGGCTTATTAATAGCACATCACTGCATCACATACACTACAGATTTCTGGCTGGCATTGGTAAGGATTCAGTCTTTTTTTGGCAGGAAATATATTGAGAACATGTCTTATTATACAAGGTAAATTTATAATATAAAAACAGGGTATTAGTAGGCCTGACAAGACGTAACACAACAGCGAACGTTTCGGCAAAGAGCCTTCCTCAACGGACAAATAGTACACAAATGAAATGAATAAAACGAAATAATATTTAAAAAAAACACTTAGCTGCGGTGAAATCCAAGCAGTCCATTAGGGATAAAGTAAGGAGAGAATAGTAAGAGCTTATATAGGACAGGATAGGGTGTCAGTCTGGAGAATAGACTAATCCATGAGTCTGGGACTCTTACACCACATGGGATCAACGTTGTTTCACACTGACAAGCTGATTGATTGGCCACACCCACCATATCCTTTCCTATATAAGCTTTTACTTTTCTCTCCTTACTTTATCCCTACTGGACTACTTGGATTTCACCGCAGCTAAGTGTTTTTTTAATTATTATTTCGTTTCATTTGTGTACTATTTGTCCGTTGAGGAAGGCTCTTTGCCAAAACGTTCGCTGTTGTGTTACGACAGTTACGTCTTGTCAGGCCTACTAATACCCTGTTTTTATATTATAAATTTACCTATTTAAAAGCCTGATTGCAGTCTCACCCCCATTACTTTATTTTCTTATTATACAAAGGTGCTGTAGCTAAGACGTGGGGCTGTTTTTTTGTGTGTTTTTTTGGTTCTGAGTAGATTTGTCCAAATTGGACTCCAACTCACTGATGAACTCTGTCAGTTCAAAGAAAAGATTTGCTGTGTTTGTCTGATGTAACTCAATCACAGGTTTGTTTGCATGATGCAGTCAAGGTATTTAAATTACAGTTATTCTTAAGAGAGGCACCACTCAGTCACAGGTTTGCATGATGCAGTCAAGGTATTTAAATTACAGTTATTCTTAAGAGAAGCACCACTCAATCACAGGTTTGCATGATGCAGTTAAGGTATTTAAATTACAGTTATTCTTAAGAGAGGCACGACTCAATCACAGGTTTGCATGATGCAGTTAAGGTATTTAAATTACAGTTATTCTTAAGAGGAGGCACCACTCAGTCACAGGTTTGCATGATGCAGTTAAGGTATTTAAATTACAGTTATTCTTAAGAGAGGCACCACTCAGTTACAGGTTTGCATGATGCAGTTAAGGTATTTAAATTATAGTTATTCTTAAGAGGAGGCACCACTCAATCACAGGTTTGCATGATGCAGTTAAGGTATTTAAATTACAGTTATTCTGAAGAGAGGCACCCATAAAACTTATCTTTTCTTGTCCAACAATGTTGAACCAAATCAATGTTATCATTGATATAGTGTTTATCTATTCACACTTTTATAAAAAAACTTGGCGCACAGTTCGCACTTCATTCAAATTCAATTAACTTCTGAGCACAGAAACTTAACTTTGACCTGTTTCTGTTAACCCAGAAATGTGGAAGCTGCTCCTGAAGATAAATATGCAGCCAGAGCTAAGAGTAAATGAGCTGCCATGTAATGGGCACTAAAAGCGAAGTATGACAAGATGGGACTACATTTGATTGCTGGAGAGCTGCCATGTAATGGGCACTAAAAGTGAAGTATGACAAGATGGGACTACATTTGATTGATGGAGAGCTGCCATGTAATGGGCACTAAAAGTGAAGTATGACAAGATGGGACTACATTTGATTGCTGGAGAGCTGCCATGTAATGGGCACTAAAAGTGAAGTATGACAAGATGGGACTACATTTGATTGCTGGAGAGCTGCCATGTAATGGGCACTAAAAGCGAAGTATGACAAGATGGGACTACATTTGATTGCTGGAGAGCTGCCATGTAATGGGCACTAAAAGTGAAGTATGACAAGATGGGACTACATTTGATTGATGGAGAGCTGCCATGTAATGGGCACTAAAAGTGAAGTATGACAAGATGGGACTACATTTGATTGCTGGAGAGCTGCCATGTAATGGGCACTAAAAGCGAAGTATGACAAGATGGGACTACATTTGATTGCTGGAGAGCTGCCATGTAATGGGCACTAAAAGTGAAGTATGACAAGATGGGACTACATTTGATTGATGGAGAGCTGCCATGTAATGGGCACTAAAAGTGAAGTATGACAAGATGGGACTACATTTGATTGCTGGAGAGCTGCCATGTAATGGGCACTAAAAGCGAAGTATGACAAGATGGGACTACATTTGATTGCTGGAGAGCTGCCATGTAATGGGCACTAAAAGTGAAGTATGACAAGATGGGACTACATTTGATTGATGGAGAGCTGCCATGTAATGGGCACTAAAAGTGAAGTATGACAAGATGGGACTACATTTGATTGATGGAGAGCTGCCACGTAATGGGCACTAAAAGTGAAGTATGACAAGATGGGACTACATTTGATTGATGGAGAGCTGCCATGTAATGGGCACTAAAAGTGAAGTATGACAAGATGGGACTACATTTGATTGATGGAGAGCTGGCCATGTAATGGGAAATAAAAGTGAAGTATGACAAGATGGGACTACATTTGATTGCTGGAGAGCTGCCATGTAATGGGCACTAAAAGTGAAGTATGACAAGATGGGACTACATTTGATTGATGGAGAGCTGGCCATGTAATGGGCAATAAAAGTGAAGTATGACAAGATGGGACTACATTTGATTGCTGGAGAGCTGCCATGTAATGGGCACTAAAAGTGAAGTATGACAAGATGGGACTACATTTGATTGATGGAGAGCTGCCACGTAATGGGCACTAAAAGTGAAGTATGACAAGATGGGACTACATTTGATTGATGGAGAGCTGCCATGTAATGGGCACTAAAAGTGAAGTATGACAAGATGGGACTACATTTGATTGATGGAGAGCTGCCATGTAATGGGCACTAAAAGCGAAGTATGACAAGATTGGACTACATTTGATTGACGGACAGCTGCCATATGCAGATCTAACCTTGACCTTGTATCTTTGGGATTTTGTTTTGTGTTATAAATATTAACAAAACATCAATCAGGATTCATCAAATGATGTTCAGCGTCCACTTCATGTCCAGCACATTGATGTCCACTTCATGTCCAGCACATTGATGTCCACTTCATGTCCAGCACATTGATGTCCACTTCATGTCCAGCACATTGATGTCCACTTCATGTCCAGCACATTGATGCCCACTTCATGTCCAGCACATTTATGCCCACTTCATGTCCAGCACATTGATGCCCACTTCATGTCCAGCACATTGATGCCCACTTCATGTCCAGCACATTGATGCCCACTTCATGTCCAGCACATTCATGTCCACTTCATGTCCAGCACATTGATGCCCACTTCATGTCCAGCACATTGATGCCCACTTCATGTCCAGCACATTGATGCCCACTTCATGTCCAGCACATTGATGCCCACTTCATGTCCAGCACATTGATGCCCACTTCATGTCCAGCACATTGATGCCCACTTCATGTCCAGCACATTGATGCCCACTTCATGTCCAGCACATTGATGCCCACTTCATGTCCAGCACATTGATGCCCACTTCATGTCCAGCACATTGATGCCCACTTCATGTCCAGCGCCAGCACATTGATGTCCACTTCATGTCCAGCGCATTGATGTCCACTTCATGTCCAGCACATTGATGCCCACTTCATGTCCAGCACATTTATGTCCACTTCATGTCCAGCACATTGATGCCCACTTCATGTCCAGCACATTGATGCCCACTTCATGTCCAGCACATTGATGCCAACTTCATGTCCAGCACAAGAATCTCAATGACAAAGCATTATTCTCAGCATAAACGAATTTGTGAAATTGTAGAAAGGAAAAGATGCAAAATATTAACTCTGAAACAGTGGCATAATAATACCAGTACAGTGAAAATGTGTATGCTAATTATTGCTAATGATTTTTCTTTTAATATTAATATCAAAACTTGTTTCAGTCTTAATTTATATTACTAATTTTTAAAAATCCTTTATAAATATTAACTCGTGGCGTCTGCTTGACGATGCCTGGCTTGAGGGCCGAAAAAACTTAGGATCGATTTTTAACCCACTTCCTCGTAAGCTAGCGAGCTGAAATTTTGCAGGCAGCGTCGTGCCATGATAAAAACGATGTACAAAATTTCAGATCGATCGAATGTTCTGTAATTAAATTAATGAATTTTTAGATTATCTCTATTTATCTCTATGTACCATGTTCTCAGTAGATTTGTACTAGAATATGCATCTTCTGTATGGGACCCATCCACCAAAGAAAGCATTGATAAACTAGAACAAATTCAAAAAAGAGCTGCCAGATTCATTACTGGAGAATACTCAAAACTGACAAGAATAACACCATTAGTTAAATCATTAAACCTTGAAACACTAGAGGATAGAAGAACCAAGAGCAAAGTAGTAATCATACATAAAGCAATTAATTCTAATTTAGAAATACAACACAAAGATAACTTAATACAACCATAGAAAATGAAACCTACCACACAAACCCATATAATTAACCATAAAAAATCTAATAATAATAATAATCAAAACATTCTCAAGACACTAATAATTAATTTCCAAAGCATAAAAAATAAAATTCCAGATTTAGATCTACTTATAAAAACAGAAGAACCAGACATAATTGCTGGTTCTGAAATTTGGTTGAAGCCCAACATATATAACTCGGAAATTTTAAACACCAATTATAATAATTTTAGGAAAGACAGACCAGACAATTATGGAGGAGTGTTACTTGCAATTAAATCAAATATCATAGCTGAAGAAATTAATACACAGCCAAATTTTAATATAGAGTCTATTTTTTGTAAAATAATTACACCAAACTCATCCCCACTTATTGTAGGCAGTATATATAGACCAGCGAGTACAAACCTAGAATACATGAACAATCTTTGTAGTCAATTAACCTTCATAAAAAGAGAATAATGAAAATGCAGTTCTATGGATTATGGGGGACTTTAATCTTCCAGATATAAATTGGAAAAATTATACAATTGATAACCTTCAAACTAACAAAGACATTAATGAACACTTTTTAGACACTATAAATTATAAACAACCTAAACCTAGAACTGATAGTAAAAACAGCAACAAGGAAAAATAAAAAACATAGATTTATTCCTAACAAATAGACCAGGACTAATCTTATCTGTTTCAGACGCTCCTTCTATACAGAAGATTATTGCGTCCTACGCTTATCTATGGTTTGTGTTTAGTCCTGCATTCTTATTAGAGTTTTAAATGTTGATAAAGTGTTGGCTTTCCTGGTTTCTTCAGGCAACCCATTCCACGCCCGAATTCCGGAGACTAAAAAAAAATTCCAGGACTGTCCGACCATGATATTGTTAGGGACCACCAATACAATAAAAATTAAAATTAATAAGATACCTAGAAGAATAAACTATCTTTGGAATAAATGTAATTCAATAAAACTACACCAATCAGCGGCTAACTTCCAACAAAACTTTCCTAAGTAAATTTAACACAAATAGCCCAGTAGAAGAAATTTGGAAAGATATAAAAACAAATCTAAAAACTATAATGGATGAGAATGTTCCAACAAAACTAACATCAAATAAAATTAACAAATGCTGGTTCAATTCTAGATTGAAAAAGCTATGCAAACAAAAAGAGAACTTATTTAAGAAATATAAAGCTACCTATTCATATAGGATACACAAAAAATACTTAAAGATTAAACACTTGACACAAAAACTTAGTCGAAACCTCCAAAATGAATATATAAACAATGTAATTACCAAAGATAACAATAAAAACTTAAGGTCCTTTATCAAATCTAAAAAAAATGGAACCTTCAGGAATAGCCACACTAAAAGGCTCAAATAATAAAACCTATAATGATAATGAGACTAAAGCTAATATCCTTAACACATATTTTGCATCATCTTTTTCTGCCTCAGGCGACAAGAAAGTTTTAATAAATTTAAATAAAATGGAGGAAATAGGTAACATAACTGTAGATGAGATAGGTATACATTCACTCCTAAAAAACTTTAAAATAAAGCTACTGGCCCAGATGATTTGCCTGCTAGGTTATTAAAAGAACTAAGCAATGAACTGTCCCCAATCCTTGTAGTTCTCTTTCAAGCCTCTCTAAACCAGGGTAAAGTGCCCCAGGATTGGGAAATTAGCTAACGTAACTCCACTCTTTAAGAAAGGGGATAAATCAGACCCTGGTAATTACAGACCTGTATCACCTGTAAATTACTAGAACACATAATATATAGTAGAATAGTTAACCACCTTGACAAATATGATGCCCTATGCCCACATCAATACGGCTTGAGAAAAAACAGATCATGTGAAACACAATTAATAGGTTTAATAGATGAACTATCAAAAGGCTTAGACAAAAATGATCAAATAGATACAATATTACTAGACTTCTCAAAAGCATTTGACAAAGTTCACCACCTTAGTTTACTTAAAAAACTTAACTACTTTGGAATCTCAGGTTCCTTACATCACTGGATCCAAGACTTCCTTTTGGGCAGGGAGCAAACTGTAATAATTAATGGATCTAAATCTGCACCAATAAAGGTCAATTCAGGAGTTCCACAAGGAACTGTGCTAGGTCCCTTACTCTTTTTAATATATATATAAATGATTTACCCAACAACATCTCAACAGGAACAAAAGTTAGGTTATTTGCTGATGATTGTATAATCTATAGAACAATTAAATCAGAACAAGATAGCAAAATTTTACAAAAAGACCTAGATGAATTGATAAAATGGGAAACTAACTGGAGTATAAGTTTCCACCCAGAAAAGTGTCAACTGTTAAGAGTAACAAAGAAAAAGAAACAAATGAATTCAAAATATTTCATTCATGGAAAGGAACTAACCCAAACTAAAGATGCAAAATACTTAGGAGTCAAAATAAATGAGAAATTATCATGGAATCCCCGTGTCAATGAAGTTATTAAAAAATCAAACAAAACCTTGGGCTTTATAAAAAGAAACCTTTACAAATGTAATAAAGATATAAAACTAAAATGCTATCTCACTTTGGTGAGACCTGTACTAGAATATGCATCTTCTGTATGTATGGGACCCATCCACCAAAGAAAACATTGATAAACTAGAACAAATCCAAAAAAGAGCTGCCAGATTCATTACTGGAGAATATTCAAAACTGACTAGAATAACACCTTTAGTTAAATCATTAAACCTTGAAACACTAGAGGATAGAAGAACCAAGAGTAAGTAGTAATCATACATAAAGCAATTAACTCTAATTTAGAAATACAACACAAAGATAACTTAATACAACCCTCAGATAGACATAAGGATAAAAACACCTTTCTTATTCCGTATGCAAGAACAAACTCATACAAATTTTCGTTCTTCCCGTCCGGAATTCAGGGCGTGGCATGGGCTGCCTGAAGAAACCAGGAAAGCCAACACTTTATCAACATTTAAAACTCTAATAAGAATGCAGGACTAAACACAAACCATAGATAAGCGTAGGACGCAATAATCTTCTGTATAGAAGGAGCGTCTGAAACAGATAAGATAAGATAACCCTCAGATAGACATAAGGATAAAAACACCTTTCTTATTCCGTATTCAAGAACAAACACATACAACAAATTTTCGTTCTTCCCGTCCGGAATTCGGGCGTGGAACGGGTTGCCTGAAGAAACCAGGAAAGTCAACACTTTATCAACATTTAAATCTCTAATAAAAATGCAGGACTAAACACAAACCATAGATAAGCGTAGGACGCAATAATCTTCTGAGTAGATAAATTATTGTTCAGATCTTCAGGATAAGCATTTATTAGTCCTATATAACACTGAGATGTTTGTGGTACATCGACCAGACAAGAAAATCTAACTGCTATATCATTATATATCTATCTTCATCTACCCATCTGTCTCAAGTTTGTCAACAATGGCGTAAAAAGCAAATATACGAAATTTGTCTCTGGCTTTCAGAGATTCCTCAGGGGCATCACCATCAATGACCACTGTCTTTCATGCAAGTGATCTGCTAATGAAGAATACAAATCAGCACACATTTTCAAGTTCACGTGCTCATTTTGTAGAGCTTGACTGAATCTGTGAAAATGTAACACTTCTTCCCAAAAGACAAGCGTGAGAGCAAATTCTAATTCTTGTATCTTCTTTGCAATTTTTATCTGCTTCTCTTCTGGTGTCCCCCTTCTGTGACAGGTCTTATTGTAAACACTTTAACGCTTCTATAATCTGAGGATGAGACTTTAGAATAGCTTTAGTTCCAACAGCATGTGCTTCCCATCTGGTATCGGAAAGAGTGTTTACCAGCGTTCAATCCACAAGCATCCTTTCAGAATCTTCCATCTGTTGGTTGAAGCTGAGAAAAAAGTATCGATCACTTGGACTGTATGGAAAAAGTTTACTACAAAAGTCAACGGCACTTCTGCCTACCAGATTTAGTGAATGGGTAGAACAGGGTATGTAGATAGAAAACTAATTTTCCTCTAGAATTTTGTTCTGCATGCCCTTGTAATACCAAGACATATTAGCTGCGTTATCCGAGACTGACCTCTGCATTTCGCAAAATCAAATATTGCAAACTTCACGTAAGTACTGCAACTCTTGCTTAGCCATACCTTCACCGGTGTGACTTTGCAGCTCCAAGTAAGTCAAAAAACTCTCAATGGGCTCTCCATCTACCACATATCGAAGAACAACGCTTAACTGATCTATAAGTGAAATATCGGGTATTGACAAACTGAAATAACCGTAAGCCTTTACGTCAGCTATAATTACTTGATGGACTTTTGGGGACATAATTTTAATAAGTTCTCCACATATAGTTTGGGTTACATAAGAAGGATTTCCGTTTCCAGAATTTCCTTATTTCTCAATGTGTGATGCTAAAAATGGATCAAACCGACTGACCAACTACACTGCAGTGGTTCCTAACCTTTTGGGGTCCATGCACCCCTTCAGGCGACCAAAAAAGTTCATGCACCCCCTCGTGAAACGTGCAGAAAATGCATAATAAACTATGTTTATTTTAGGAACACAACAGTTTTGACAATAGGGAATTTAGTGAGAGATCTGCTGCTTCTTATGATCAACTAGCGATTTAAATCTGGGGACTGTTTTGGACAAAGCAACTCTCATGTCATCCTCGGAATTCAACTTATTCCTTTCCTTGGTTTTAATCGTCAAAGGTGTGGAGAATCCTGCTTCACATAGATGGGTTGTGGCAAATGGAAGGAGAGTCAGTACTGCCCTCTTGGCTAGTTGCGGGTAGGCATCTAGCTGGGCGCACCAAAATTCAATGAACGTATTGCAACTAAAGGCACTCCTCAGTACTTCTCTGGTTCTCAAATCAATCAGGTCATCGTTAGCAAAGTCACTGTCATCAATATTGCCCAAGTCACAGAGAAAAGGATTGCGAATCCAAAGGTCTTTCCTAGCAATTTCTTGATAGAAATACCCATCAAAGGACTTTTGCAATGTTGAAAGGTGCTCTGAAATTTCCCCTTTGATGTTGTCCGGCAGTGATCACTCAGTGCGTCCTTCTGCACCATATATTACAACTTCATCCAAGAGTGGAAAGTTGGCCAAGTTGGACTTTTCTAGTCGTCGTTGGAATAGTGGCACTTTGTTAAGGAAGGTTTGCAATCTCTAAGTAGCATCCATTACAGTCACAGCAGGTCCTTGGAGAGATGTGTTCAACTCATTCAAGATGGTGAATATGTCAGCCAGCTATGCCAAGTAATGAATGACATTTTGACAGTCAAACTTGTCAGCAAGGTCTCTCTCTTTTTCTCGCAATAAAAGGCAAGCTCCTCTCTCAGTTCTACTAACCGAGAAAGTATTCGTCTCCCTGGACAACCAGCCCACCTCAGTGTGGTAGAGCAGAACTTCATGCTCAGAGACCACCTCCTGACAGAACAACTTGAAGAGGCAGTGGTTCAAGGCATGTGAGCGGATAAAATTTACAACTTGGACTGCAGTAGAAAGAATTGATTTCAAGGTTGGGAGGGTAGAGTTTTGCATGCGAGGGCCAGACGATGAAGGATACAGTGTGTAGTGAAAATATCTGGAACTTCTTTCTTTACCAGTGCTGAAAATCTTGACTTATTACCGATTATGGAGGGAGCACCATCTGTGCAAATTGAAGAAATTCTTGAATTCAAGTCAAACTGGTTTTCAGTGAAGAATAACCTGACTAGCTGCATCACATCAGCAGCTTTGGTAGTAGCTAGGAGTGGCTTACAAAAGAGAAATTCCTCCTTCAGCAATCCACTGAGAACATATCTCAGAAATACAAGAATCTGACTGCATTGTGCTACAACAGTGGATTCATCCAGCTGCATGCTAAATGGAAAAGGACTGCTTCTCATCTCGCACAAGACTTGATCCAGAATGTCTGCAGCCATGTCACTAATCCTGGAATAAATAGTGTTATTGGACAAAGGAACTTTCTCAACCTGCTTCCTCTGCTGGTGACCACACATCAGTTCCACCCTCTCCAGAGCACAAGACTTCACCAAAGTTCTCCAATGTTGTGGGGCTTCTTGTTCTTTGCAATAAGATATGCAACCTTGAATGATGCCTCCAGTGCAGGTTTCTGTGACAAAGAAAATCCAAGCTTGGGCAAGGTACCTGAGGTCAAGAAGCAAGCTCTCTTCTGCTTGAAGACCTCAACACTGTCCTTTGAATTGGTTGGATGGACTTTCTCCAAATGCTCTCGGAGTCTAACAGGCCTCATGTTGTCATTGCACAGGATTTTTATACAGAGGAAGCACTGAGGCTTTTGTGTTCCATCTCTCTCTCTTTTTTTAAAAATATTTTTTAACGATTTTGAGGGGGTGATGACGATCGGAAAGTCGTACCAGTCTGAGGCAAATTTTTAACTGACGAAGTTGATTTTTTAACGAGCGGAACTGGATGCTCGACTCAAGATTTTAGGTTTCAATGACGAATAATGGCTTACAATTAACGTTTTTAAGACTTTTGCAGCGCACCGAGCAAAAAAAGTGAAGGAAAAAAATCCCAACGTGTACATCCGCTCAAAACAGTTAGAGGGTCACCGGAAGACATATATCTGACGTATTTGATGACAAAATTAAATTATTTTTAGAAAATTGACGTAAAACACGAAATTCCCGAGGAACACGTAGAGCGAACCGTTCATTTTGCGAAACAGTTTTTCCGTCAATTTTCGACATGCGCAGAACGATGCGCTAACTAGTATAAAAATGTTGTATATGGGTGCCCTTTAACGCGGCATGCCTTGCTTATGGTTTAAATTTTCAGATTATCAGTTTTACTTTCTTTTTTTCCGTCTTCTTTTTTTTTCTTCCCTTTTTTCTTTTTTTCTCTTAATGGTTCATGCACCCCCTGGAACCTGCTCATGCACCCCTTGGGGGTGCATGCACCACTGGTTAGGAACCCCTGAACTACAGCAACCCTAGAAAAATTCAATTTTGTAAAGATCCATATTTTTCATTTGGCCCTTTAAAGGCGATTTCGGGGGTGGATTAAGATTGCACGGGGCCCCTGGCTGCAATTCCACCCGGGGCCTTGTCCAGCCACTTTATTATACAATTCAATAAGTTTGGGGTCCATTAATTTAGTCTTAAATCATTGGGGGCCCTCGGCTTTAGCCCAATCAGCCTTCCATTTAATCCACCCCTGTGCGATTTAATATTACATTTGCGATTTGCTAACGTCATGTCGATTATGGACAATATACAAATTTTTCTTGAGGACTTGTGGTGCCCCCCAAACGCTTGGTGCCCAAGGCACGTGCCTTGTTTGCCTATAGGTTAATCCAGCCGTGACTACAAGAAGAGGCATTATGTTAGAAAAACGGGGAAAAAGGCACCCTTGATCTATCAAAATTTATTCAACAGTATAGATTGGAAAATTCTGTACCAAACATCGTAATTTTGCTATGAATTTTTTAAACTATTGCTATCAGTGTCGCTAGTTGTGAAAGGAGCTTCTCCAAACTGAAGTTGATAAAAAAAAATTATCTTCGTTCCACAATGAGCGATTAAAGACAACAAAATCTTGCAATACTGTCCATAGAACAAGATATTACAAAGAATTTTAATTTTGATAGCATAATACACGATTTTCTATTATGAAAGTTAGGAAATTAAATGTATAATATGTTTACATACTAATGTACAGAGGCGTAACTGGGTTTTTGACGCCCTTGGCTAATTTATTTTTGCCGCATTTTATTTAAATAAAAATGTTAAAATTAGAGATTTAGCGGCTCGCTTTTGAACTGGAGCAGGCCGGCGCCCTTGGCAACTGCCAGAATGCCAAGTCGTTGTTGCGCCACTGCTAATGTATACAATTTCTTTGTTTGTAAAGAAAAAAATTATTTATCTATAAATACAAAAGAAAAGAATAGAAATTGGTAATGTTGTTTTTTGGGTGTTAATTTGGAATATGTTTTGTCTCATGGGTGGGGGGGGGGACCTGCGACCTCAGTATATTTCTTGTGGCCTTTAAAAAGGTATATTGTATTTTATAAGTGTGTATTTATAGGTATATAATCTTATGCGGGCTCTTTTATTACTACTTACATAAATATGGCATGCAATGGTAAACATGTTCCCCACCTTTACTTCGTTTCATGTTTATTAATTTTTAAAAACCATAATATAATAGACAGTGGCGGATTTAGGGTTGCCTGCATGGGGGGGCAGGAGAATGTTTGGGGGGCGCCGCAAATTGTTTTTTATTCATTCATTTAGTTCAAATATTTCTAGGTGCTGAAATTGAAATAAAATTCATTTGTTTAAATTGCTCGTTCTGCAATGAAGATTAGAAATTTGATATGAGATTCACTCTTACTCTTATTGCTATATTTTACGTTGAAAAAAAAACATTTCTGCTCACTTGAGATTTACTTTATAAGTTTTCATCTTAAGAGACTGCTGCAGTCTCAAATATGAAATCTAAAGTGTGTTGTTTATGTTACCCTACACACATTTTCAGAGTTGCTCTGTGGCAACTTGCTAGACAAAAAGAAACATCTTGTCTTAATTGGTTAATCAATTGAATTTATGAAAATGGTAGTTAATTTGGGAGCTGTTATTTGTGACAAAATCTAAATTTTTCATAATCCTTTGTGTTCACTTTCAATAGGTGAATATCCTAGCAGACTTTAACGTAGAAAACTCAGCATAGTAAGTTCATGGCCCAAGAACTATAATTTTATTATGTTTTGATGAGGTAGAGTTTGGTTAAATTTTGTATAGGCCTCTAATAGTTTGTTGTACTATCTGCAAGATAACCCATCAGTTTGTTCAGCTTGCCATAAATAGCAGTGTCAGTAACTCAAACAAATAACTAAGTGTTAAATAATAAATGCTGCGTTGATCATTCAAAGTACATTATTTAATATTCTTTTTGTTTACATCAAACCATTGCAATGAATCTCTTCAATATACAAACAATTGCTTTCTTTTTCAGATCACAAATGAAAACAAAATATAATTTAATTTAAAAAATGTTTTAAATAATCAATAAAATCATTTATCATATACATATTATATTCATATATCATATGTAGGATAAAAAGATGACAGTAAATTATGAACTTAGTTGCAAAGAGAACAACTTATTTTTAAATCCTTTATATAAACTCGTGATGTCTGTTTGTTTGAGCCCTTGTTTGCTTGTCGCCAAAACTTTGGATCGATGTTTTACCCACTTCCTCGTAAGCTAGCGAGCTGAAAATTTTCAGGCAATTTTGTGCCAATGATAAAAACGATGTATCAAAATTTTATATCGATCGCATGTACCGTAATTAAATTATTGAATTGTTAGATTATTTTATTTATCGCTATGTATAATGTTATTTTTTGAGATAGAGTGTCGCGGTGTGTATTATATTGAGCAACCTTTCTGTCGCGCAATAAGATGCGGTTTTTATTGAAAATACTTTTTAAAAACATATTCCTGATCGGTGCGCATTATATTAAACATGTTTTACGACACATAAGAACCATTTTGTATTTTTGGATGGTATTATAATTATAATAAACATTATTTTAGTTATTTCTCGTACATAAAGGATTTATAGTCAAAAACTTGGTTTTTTACGTGTTTTTTTTTAAAATTACTAATAAAATTTTAAGAGCTACTGTTTTTAGTTCTTGTAATAGTTTTCTATCTGAAAGAATGAAATGAGAATTTTAGCTGACAAAATAGTTCAGTTTAAGACCAGGTAATCTAATGCTACTTTAGTGCGTGTAGATCTGGATAATAATCTAATAATAATTATTTGAAAAGTACTGAAGTGTAGGCATGTATTTAGAAAGCCATTTTATTTATCTGAACCAAAACATACCAGGTTTTTACATGTGCGTAAGCCAAAATGATTTTAATATTTAATCTAGTAAATTTAACTAAAACTTAACGCCACATAACCCCCCTCCCAGCATTGTACAATGCGAATATAATGATTAATACGAAAAAAAGGAAGAAATTTCTTGTTGATAAGATATTCTGTAATAGAGGAAATAAGTGATAATAGAGAGAAAGAGAAAAAAAAATTGTATACAACAAGCAGCAGGCTAACATTGCATTCTCACAATAACAAATAACAAATAAACCGAAATTGCACCAATGAGAATTAATCGTCATATAGCCACTTTCCACAAAATATCCTGATTTTTAAAAAATAACGTAAAGAAACTGACATCTGATCAATTCTAGATATATTAATAGTTGAATCAATAATTAAAGCAAATAATTGTGCAGACTAAACTTCCTTATCAATTGTCGCCGATAATTCAGATGCGAGATTTAAACCAGATATTACAGTTTCGTCATTTGAAATACGATATTTAGCAAGCAGTTTGGTTTTGATTAGAAGTTTCGTGTTTAGCAATTTTTTTTCTGCCCTAGTGACACATTTTTAGTGTTCATCGAGGGCGTCTTTAGGGGGCGCCATTTTAGACCCAACAGGGGCGCGGGGGAGGGGGGCAAGCCGACCCCCCTGCCCTATAGCTAAATCTGCCACTGATAATCGACTAAGTGGCCGTCAATAAATGAAGCACGCTATTTTGGGTGATTTTTCACCCCCCTCCCCCCCCTCGTCACACGTCGTCACAAAAACGTTGACCCCTTCTTCAATAAGACGTAACACAGCTTTGACCCCCCCCACCCCCAATAAAAGCCGTATTTTACAAGCTTTTATTTAACTCACACTGTTTGTATGTTGTATCCGTCAAATCTTGTAACGTAAAATTAAACCACTTCTGATGGTCCTAGAGATCTCAAAATTTTACCACATATAGATCTTGGATGACAATACATTGTATCAAAATTTCAGATCGATCGAATGTACCGTAATTAAATAAATGCATTTTTACGTTTATCTTTATATATAATCTGTATCCGTGCTATTCTTGACTTTCACGTGAATGTCACCGGAGTTCACAACCAGCCATGGATGACGACATTCCAGGTGTTAAACAGCTCAGTAATTCGAAACTAAATCTAAATTGACATGATAATACAAGAGGAACAACTGGTATTTGTGTAGCCTAGTTGGCCCAATTGTTAGTTTAATGGATTTTCGACCTGGAGGTACTGGGTTCAATTTTCAGTTGGGGAAACTGTTATTTTTTAAATACATAAATTTGTAATTAATAATCTATCTTTTTACCACTATCACATTTAAGTTATAGACAACGAAGTTTGACTAATTAAATTGAGTTGATTATGTCAAAAAATTGATTTAAAAAATTGTGTTACTAAAAAGTAGAAAATAAAATATTTAAAAAATCTTTTTTTAAAAGGACACGCTTTTATTTACATATAGAAAGTGCACTAAAAAGAAGAAAATAAAAATTTTCAATCCGTGAACCTATCGACTGCACATAAAAGCGTGGGGCCCTCATCACAACTCGCAATCATGTACAAAGCTGCGAAACATAAATACAAATTTATATGAATATTAATAAACATTTAAAGTTTCACAACTTTGATCATATACATGCTACTATCATATTAATTAGAAAAATTTATCTATATGCAAAAGAGTAGTTGCAATAAGAAATGAGTTGTGATGGGCGCCCCACGCTTTTATGTGCAGTCGATAGGTTCACGGATTGAAAATTTTTATTTTCTTCTTGTTAGTGCACTTTCTATATGTAAATAAAAGCGTGTCCTTTTAAAAAAAGATTTTTTAAATATTTTATTCTGTTTGAAAATGAGCATGTTTCAAATTAAATTTTTGCCATTTAAGTATGTTTTTAGTGTAGCGCTGCATTCTACTATCGTAACACGCGTTTACATAAACACATAAACGTCATTAAATAAAGTGTCAGTAATCAAATATTTAAGTGGAAATTTATTTAAAGTTGCGCGATTTGACGCGACGTCACATTTCTTAAACACCCCCCTCGTCACACATCGTCACAAACGTATGTGACCCCCTCCCACCCCCCAGGTGCGTGACGTCATTTATGTATGGCCCCTAAAAAGGGCGGCAAATTGGAGACCGCCCTGGGCGGCAAAAGTTCTAGCTACGCCACTGAGGTCAAGTAACAAGACTTTAACATCTGTGTTCTGGTTAACAACTGTCTTTAATCACTCTATGCAATCAACCACATAAGCAGCTCGTATGCATTCAACCACGGTTACCTATTGAACCGTACATTTATATTCAGCTCTCCTCCAAGTCCATGACCACACACGCTCACAGTTCACATCACAAAACACGTGTTTCATACTAGGTCACGTCCTTGCATTCTCATTCAATGTAAACACAACACGTCTCTCACATCTCCCTTCTAACAAAACAAATGAATGACCCAGATTATCAATAAGACAATAATACAATTAAAAAATCGAACAATTCAGTAAATGAATTCTAACACTCAATCTCCAAATGTCTTACACAACAAAATGTGCACCTTTATGTCTCTTTATCTGGGTATCTATTTGGTGGCTTCACCTGTCTCCCGAATCTTGTTGTTGTTGACTTCGCTGGCTGAGTTGCTGATGACCCATTTCTATCAACGCTGGGAGTGTGTTCTTCAAGCTCTATCTCTGGTGTGTCATACTCAAAAATATCTTCCACACCTCTCCTTCCACGCAATAACTGTCTCAGCATGTTGTTGTTTCGTCGGTATGTCATACCATCGTTAGTCTTAACGATGTATGACCTTGGCGTCGTTGCTGCTGACACGACGACTGCTGGCTGCCACGAGCCATTCGATTTTTTCTGAATCGTTGCGTTGCTTACACGCTGATAGTGTAAACCTCTGTTGATTCTGTCTGATTTGACGAAATATTTCTTCTGCTGTTGGGGCCTTTGATATTTATGTCTTGTTACGCCCACGATTTTAATAAGATTCAGCTTTTGACAAGCTTGCAGACCAAGGATAGGCTTTGAGTGCGTCTTGACTATTTGAAATTCCAGCACCTCTGTCTTGTCTTTCACAGAGCATTTGATTGATGTTTTGCCTACAAAAGGCAATGTTTCCCCACTGTATGTAGTGAGCCTTGCTGTTGATTTCTGCATTCTTCCCATTCTAAGTTGACTAAACAATCTGTGTGGCAGAATGTTTACTTGTGCGCCCGTGTCCAGTGTGAACACTACTGGCCTCTGTTCAAGCGTGACGATTGGCCTCTGTTCAAGCGTGACGATTGGCCTCTGTTCAAGCGTGACGATTTCCCTCCATTCATCACTCGTTGCTTGTTACGTGGACACACTTCTTAAGCAGAATGTTTTTTCACTATAGTCCACGAGATCTTTTAGCTGACGGTTGACAACTTTTACACGTTTTGATTTGCATACAGCAGAAAAATGATTCAATTTTCCACAGTTGTTGCACAACTTCCCATAAGCAGGACATCTTCTAGACGAATGTTTTTTTCCACAATATTTGGATTTGACTGCTTGTATGTGTGTACTTGACCTTACAGCTTGCTTGACATGTTGACTTGTTGTCATATGCGTAATTGATTTCTCACATGCCTTAGATTTCGCAGCTTGAACATTTTTTTCTTCATTTAAAGCTTTGAGTTGCCATTCTGACGTTTCCGCCGCTTTGCATATAATTTCAGCCTTGTTTAAATTGAGGTCTAAGTCTCTCAGTAGTCTAGCCCTGAGATATTCATTATTTACTCAGCCAAAATTATGTCCTTTATTAGCGACTCTGTTAAATTTTCAAATTCACAAGACTTTGCTTTAAGTTTAAGGTCTGTGATAAAATTATCGAAACTTTCTCCCTCACCTTGCTTTCTGGAGAAAAACACTTGTCTCTCGACTGTCACATTCTTTCTTGGCAAACAATAATTCTCGAATTTTTGTAACAAGCACTTCACTGAATGAAAATCTGTGTCACAATCGTCACATTCCTGTCCTGTTCATTGAAATGTATTGTACACTTCTACCGCTTCCTGACCTATTACATGCAGCAGTGTCATGATCTGCACTTCTTTGCTTTTTGTGTCGAGTCCACTCGCTATCTTGTATATCTGGAAAGACTGCTTAAATCTCTTCCAGTTGTCAGCCATGTTTCCATGTAGCCCAAGTGATTGTGGCGGGTGGAGTCGGTCCATCTGACACAATGTAATAGTTATGGCGTCAGTACTTCAATTAGTCTTGTGGTCTAACACTTCTGACACCATGTAATAGTTATGGCGTCAGTACTTCAAATAGTCTTGAGGTCCTTTACTTCTGACACCATGTAATTGAACTTATAGGTCAAGTAACAATACTTTAACACTCTGTGTTCTGGTTAACAACTGTCTTTAATCACTCTATTGTGTTCTGGTTAACAACTGTCTTTAATCACTCTATACAATCAACTGTACAATCAACCACCTAAGCAGCTCGTATGCAATCAAACTCGGTTACCTCTTGAACCGTACATTTATATTCAGCTCTCCCCCAAGTCCATGACCACGCACGCTTACAGTTCACATCACAAACCACGTGTTTCATACTAGGTCACGTCCTTGCATGCTCATTCAATGTAAACACAACACGTCTCTCACACTTCAGCTTAGACTTAGAAGTTTTAAATTATTTTATTCTTTTTGGTCCACTTATAAAAAACGTGGTTTAAAAAAATCCTTTTTTACTTTTTTATTTAAATAAAGGGTGCCAAAAATAAATTAACCAAGGGCGTCAAAAACCCAGTTACGCCTCTGCAATGATATATCCAGTAATATCCCTCTGCTTTATCTTCCCCCTGTTCATCACAGTATTATCATTTGTATCATTATAAGTACATGTATTATATTAGTTTTCTTATAAAGTCCTCAATGAAATACCTTCAGTCATGTATCTAAGGGCCGTCCATATATAACGTCAAGCATCTAGGGAGGGGCCGGGGGGTCACACATTTGTGACAAGGGGGTGTTTAAGAACTGTGACGTCACATCAAAACTCTCAACTTTAAATAAATGTTCCACTTAAATATTTTATCGCTTACAATTTATTTTATGATGTTTTGTTTTACATTACATGGCTTCACGCGTGTTACGATACTAGAGTGCAACCTTACACTAACTGCATACTTAAATGACAAAAAAGTGATTATAAATGTGGGGGGGGGGCGCAAAGATTTGTGACGTCATATTGGAAAAAAAACCGGGGGGGGGGCTAACTTTTTGTGACGAGTGGGGAGGGGTTAGGAAAATTGGCCAAAATGGCGTGACGTCATTTATGGAACACCCCTCCCCCCCCCCGGCTTGTTTCACAATGTCTCTACCGCTGAATCAACTCTCAATCTCAAACTATCTTTATTATTTATTTCATTATTCGCCATTGCATCAATTCACATTTAGGTAAATGAGAGCCTAGGTATAATTACATTAAACGAAACTTAGGATGGGACTCACGCATGGTTGCATCAATTTAAATTCATCGTTTTGGCAACCTCTTCGGACTTGTGCGCATTTTAAATAAGGAATTGAGCATAATGTTTTGGGCCATCCATATATTACGTACGCGCAAAAAGTCGTATTTACGTACCCCATCCCCAATGTTGCACCAGTACATTTTCAGGACCCCCTGCCGTATGCGTACGTACAAATTAGCTTCTCCACCCCCCTGTTTGAAAAGTTAATTTAAGCCAGGGGTCTCCAAACTTTTCTGCCGGAGGGCCGCATTAACTGTCAAACATCAGTTTGCGGGCCGACTAAACACAGTTTTGTGGTAAACTACAGGTAAAAAAAGTATCTTTTTTGGAGGCTAAAAGGTCTCCAGGGGCCGGATGAGAGGGCCCCGAGGGCCGGATCTTACCCGCGGGCCGTAGTTTGGAGACCCCTGATTTAAGCCATAGTCAAAAGATATTGGTTTTACTCTGCATAGTTTTTTTAACAACGCTGCAGACGTTGATGGAAATGCATATCATTATTATATTAGGAAGCCTTTAACATTGGCTTCGTCTCCTCGCTGACTGAAGTACAGACCATAATCCAATGTGTGAGATTTACACCAGTCTTCTGCCTGAGCGATTTACGTTACTAGGCTTAGTATTATGCAAATTAAAATTGTTGTGCATACGTACACATTCAGTCAAGACCCATCCTACCCCCCCCCGTACTCAAAATGACGTTTAATTAGACAACCCCGCCCCCGCCCCACCTCATTGCGTATGAAATAAATGAATGGCCCCTTAAGTGACCAACGCATCGTTGCTTCAGTGAATATGTAATATCAGCAAACCCATGTTTCCCCATTCAGGCATAGCTGATGCCCTGTCATAGATAAAACTATTTCTCAATGCTAAGGGGCGCTGGTCTGTCGCACGGAGGCTTTAGAGAGTCACGGGTTCGAGCCTCCCTGCTGGCAAGGTCCCCAGGGCTGGGCATTGTGCTAGCCACACGATCCCTTGCTCATAAGCCGTGCCTAAATAAAACTTGTGAACGCTACTTCATTTTGCCCCCCTAAAGACCATCATGATCTGAAAAGGGGGTGACTTTTTTTTCAATAAATGCCCAGTTACTCTTCAAGAAAACAACTCAGTAACTGCTGACTAATCAGATTTAATGTAACATGACTACAAATACAAAATTTCAACAAACACTTTTTTAAAAAAAAATAATTACTTCTTTAATATCGTAAAAACATTGTATGTAAGATTATCATTTTCGTCACTGATATTCTGATATATCAGTAGTGTTAATTGACTTAATTCGAGGAACTTTTCGTGAAGACTTTTTCTGTTCATACTCATACTACATGTAGTACTATACCATCATTCACTACAGAATTGATAGAATCAACTTTCTGTTCATATTAATACTATACCATCATTCACTACAGAATTGATAGAATCAACAAACTCTAAAGTGTAAATGTAGGTCTGGATGATCCAGCTATGTTGAAAGAATTGAAACTGTCAAAATAATATGTGTGTGTATCCTGAACCGCTGTCGTGTATGTATTGTAGGCATGTTGATTGCCAAGATTGAAACTAAACTGTCAATAATCTCTGTGTGTGTCCTGAACTGCTATAATGTAATGTATGTGTGTATGTTGATGGCCAAGATTGAAACTAAACTGTCAATAATCTATGTGTGTGTCCTGAACTGCTATAATGTAATGTATGTGTGTATGTTGATGGCCAAGATTGAAACTAAACTGTCAATAATCTCTGTGTGTGTCCTGAACTGCTATAATGTAATGTACGTGTGTATGTTAATGGCCAAGATTGAAACTGTCAATAACCTCTGTGTGTGTCCTGAACTGCTATAATGTAATGTACGTGTGTATGTTAATGGCCAAGATTGAAACTGTCAATAATCTCTGTGTGTGTCCTGAACTGCTATGATGTAATGTATGTGTGCATGTTGATGGCCAAGATTGAAACTTAACTGTCAATAATTTCTGTGTGTGTCTTGAACTGCTATGATGTAATGTATGTGTGTATGTTGATGGCCAAGATTGAAACTGTCAATAATCTCTGTGTGTGTCCTGAACTGCTATGATGTAATGTATGTGTGCATGTTAATGGCCAAGATTGAAACTGTCAATAACCTCTGTGTGTGTCCTGAACTGCTATGATGTAATTTATGTGTGCATGTTAATGGCCAAGATTGAAACTGTCAATAACCTCTGTGTGTGTCCTGAACCGCTATCATGTATGTGTTAATGGCCAAGAGGACATTGTCAATCAAAACATTAACCTGGTCATCTGTAGTGTTGCTTTTTGTCTCATACCTTCATCAGCGACACTTTCAGCAGTGGCGTAGCGAGAGGGGGTAAGGGGTGCAAATGCCCCGGGCGGCATTTTGTTAAAGGGCGGCTACTTTCTCGTCATTAATTAGCTTTCATATATAATTTTTTTAAAGTTGAGCATTTTATCAAAATAAATTATAAACCGAATAATACATTGATAAGAGTAATAAAGGAACTATCCTAAAATATGTAAACGTTTCGACTGCTAAAACTTTAAGCTCCATATTGGATATAAATTCTTCTGAAAGTAACTGAAACGTATGCTACTGATCTGAAAACCAAGAGGCATACGTATGGCCAACTGACACTGATGAGCTCGTTGAGGGTGGCAAAGTCCTCGTTGTTAATTAGCATATAAATATTGAAAAGCGGTGAAATGGTGTGTAATAAATAAGAGAAAATCTAAGGTCATAATTAATACAAGAAATGAAGGAACTATATTAAAATATGTGAAAGTTTCATATGCCAAAACTTCCAACTCCCTTATGCCAACGATAATTAACTGAAACACCAAGTGGTTTAAGTGGTTTATAAGAACATGACAATGACGTGCTGGTACTTAGAATTATAAATGATTCAAATTGCTCAGCCGCTCATCTTATTTAAGCTAAAATCGCGACGTCCGTTAAATTCCAAAAACAGCCAATAACGCTTCAAAGATAAACATGGACTTAATCGATACCAAGTAATTGATACCAAGTAATTGATACCAAGTAATTGATACCAAGTAATCGATACCAAGTAATCGATACCAAGTAATCGATACCAAGTAATTGATACCAAGTAATCGATACCAAGTAATTGATACCAATTAATTGCCCGTATGTACAAATGAACATTTGCGATTACTTTAAGTGCAGGGAGATTGAGAGTGTCCAACACATTAACATTAACTTATCCGGGTTAAACACGGATCTTACACCAAAACTATTTTTAGTAGACTTGAACATTGTTACGCATTCTTTTCCATGTCCAGACACCATTGGAAAACACCAAATTGCTGCTACAGGCAAGGTATTAAACAGACTTCAGGCCACAAATTAGTGAATATACCAGGGAGCCATTTTGAGGTTATTTTGAAAGCTATAGAAAAACTGATAGAGGCATACCAGGGCCGGCTTTAGGCATAGGCAAACTAGGCAGTCTTTTAGGGCCTCCGATTAGTCTCATCATTAGATCTTTCCAGATTCATTTTTTATTTTTCTATTACATTTAGGGCCACCTAATTCACTTCGCCTAGGGCATCAAATTACCTTAGGCTGGCCCTGGGCATACGAAAAGATAAACCCACTAACAGACGCAGGAACTTTGTGACTGTGAGTCACAATGAAATCTTTGTGCCGTGAGCAAAAACAGAAAACTTCAGTGTTAATAAAAAAAAGTATAGCTCTTTTATTTATTTCTAACATTAAAATGTATATTGTCATTATTAATTTCTATTTGATTTTTTTAAAAAATAGCATCAACATATATTTTTTGAGTGGGGGGGGAGGGGGTAGGGGCGACAAACCTGGGTTCTGCCCCGGGCGGCACATACCCACGCTACGCCGCTGACTTTCAGTTTCAGTACTCAATTTTGAAATATATGTTGGGTTATTTTTTTCTCTACTGTTATCTCGTTCAAAATAATCCATCTCCCATTCAACCCAGTGCAGAAATCACCTCCCACTTTTTCCCTCAGCCGGATAGGGTTTTTTACTATTTGCCGGATCCGGATACCTCCAAATTTAAGTGTAAGAGCTAAGAGTGTGTACTTTACTACTTTATATCTAGTATTTAATACTATTTATTAAAATATTTATTATCCAACAAATGGATAGTATCTGCTATCTAAAATGATGGTTTGTGACACTTTCAACGATAACATTTTACAATAAATTGAAAGAACGAACTAGAACGAAGTTCAACGAACTTGTACTGTAGTGTTGTACTGAGTGTGTAGTGTGGTGTACAAGAAGTCGTGATCTAGAGCCATAATAAAAACTTTTCTTTTATTCAGACGATTCACGTTTATTATTTTGTTAGTTAACTTAGTTTTTTATATTACCTAGTAATGTAATATCTATACGTGTAACTTTTTGACTTAATTTTTTTTTCTCGTATTGAAATTAATTGTTTTTACTATATTTTGCATGGCTTTGAATGATTTCATAATCAACGCTTGTTAATTTGTTTATTTCATTCTTTATTAATAATTTAATGTATTACTTAATTTTTAATTAACTTATTTTGTATAATTATAATATTCATAAAAGAAGATTTAAATTTATATTGCTGAATAAGATATAACACGTTAGACAAGCAACATTTTTTTTAAGTCGCAAATCAAATCCCAGTTGCAACTGTCATTTAAAGTTCAACGAAAAAAAAACAACAAAGAATATAAAATTATTACAATGATATAACTTATATCATATAAGTAAAATGTTTATGTGTAAATACTGAATTGAAATAATTGAATAATGGACTACTGTAAGCGTACTAGTCAATGACAAAGAAGTTAAAAACGAAAGCCAACACTCAGCCTGTCCCAGTTTCCAAGGCTCCTGTTTAACTATAAAGTTTATAGTAAAAACTAATAGTTACAAATTAAACTTAAAATTTATATTTTTAAAACATAAAATTAATATATCAGCTATAACAATGAACATACATATGAGTAAATAAAAGAGTTACTAATTAGTAGTTACTAGTAAGTTGTAACATAGTACTCAGCAGTACTTGTTACCTTTAAGTTTGTAGTTTGTTTATTCAATTTTTAAGTTTCGAAAAATTAAGTGTTTATCATATCCAAATTCTTTTTCAAGAACAATAACATCCCAAGTTTGTTCGGCGACAAGCGAGAACTCTTATCATCATTTATCTTCACCTCTGTGCTGAATGCTCTCTCACTATCCATTCTTGTTAAATGTACTGATTTCTGGTTTTTTACTTTTTACTTTTTTATATATTTGTTTATAAACTCCTTAATATTAAATTAATTTGGAATTCATAGATTCTTTACTACATTAATATCTGGATACTATCCGTATCTGCCATAAGTATTTTCCGAATCCAGATAGTGGTAAAAATCGCGATATCCGATTCGGATATCCGGCATTCCGGATACCCGGCTGTCCTCTACTCTCAATGATATTCCACAAACCATCCATTTAGATTTTTCTTTTTAATCCGTAAAAAACAAAGTGTTTGACTATAAATCCTTTATTTACCAGACATAACTGAAAGTCAGCGGCGTAGCGTGGGTTTGTGCCGCCCGGGGCAGAACCCAATGTAATGCTGTTAGGTGGCGCTGTGATCGATTTTGTTTTATAATGCTGCACCAAAAATAACACTTTTTGAACGTTCCGCATAAAATTGTTCAATATGATAATAAATGAATCAGAATCAAATAAAAATAAATAAAATTAATGAAAGTTCTGTATTACGTTATTTTTTAATCTGATGTGTATTTATTTTGAAAACTTCCGTAATTTTTGACGGGTGATACACTAGTTATTTCAGAAATGTCGTAAGAACTTCATGCCATTTTGTTTTGTTGTAATAGTATATTATTTTTATCTAATCACTGATTCTATCCAATTACAAAAAAACTTTGGTAATGTTGAGCTTTTCTTCATGAGTGGATACTTTTGTATTTGTGTGTGTGCCAAGTTTTAATTCCATTAGATAAGCAATTTTATTCATTATTTTATTTATTCTAAAAAATAAAGATATTAAAATAAGTATACTTTGAAAGAATAAACCATATAAGTGCGCCAACACTTTTGTTCCAGTAGTTTATCTACGTTAAAATCGATTAAATGTACCAGCTCATAATTGTCATGTTCGTATAGTACTTCAGCCCTTATGTTTTTCAGCTCAGTGTCATTAGTATCAGAAGTCTTTGGATTAAGAAAAGAATAGGAGTTTGAAATTTTGGCATTAGAAACGTCCACGTATTTTAATATAGTTTCTTCCTTTAAAAAATGTTATCTTTGCTTTTCTTTTATATTATTAAACTTTATTAAAGCGTTTAAAAAAAATATTTTAGAAGCTAATTAACAAAGAGGAATTTGCCTGCCCCCCCCCCACCCCCAACAATGTGCCGCTCGGAGAATTCGATTCGTTCATGTTTCAAATAGATAGGGTACAATCAGGCTCTGGTTTTCCAGACCAGCAGCATTAGTATCAGAATAATTTAAGAAGTGTTGGCAGTTGAAACGTTCACATGCTTTATGGTAGTTCCTTTATTTCTTTTTATTAATTTCTAATTTGGCCTTTCTTTTATTTCTTTTAAAAGCTCAAATTTTCTTATAATGTTTTTATTGCTAGAAACCATATAAAAACTACTAGGAATTAGCCGCCCCCTGACAAAGTGCCACCGGGGCATTCGCTCCCCCCCTGCTTCCCCTCGCTACGCCACTGCTAAAAGTCTGTTCACGATAATACGCATCGCACAACAATCCAAAATTTTAGTTATCTCTCATATAAAAAGGATTTATAGTTTTAAAAAAAAACTACTAAAGTCTGCCTGCTAAATTTCAGCTCGATTTAATCACGGGAAAGGGGTTATAAAAACACGTTTAATAAAATGCGCACCGCGAGACAGATTAGCAAATACATTTACAGATCGTGAATATATTTTTTTAAAGTATCGGCAATATAATACGCACCCGCACCGCGCGACAGAAAAATATTAATTAAACAACCGTAAAAACTAAGTTTTTGACCATAAATAACTTATATATGAGACATAACTAAAAGTATTTATTATGTTCAATATAATACGCACCCCTCGACAAACATTTACCGACTGAACGTGACTGAACTCACCTTCATGTAAAACACGGAAATGTGGTCATCGATGGCTGGAGTGAACTTCAGTGACACGTGGATGTCAACAATAGCAGACGGCTGCATAGAGATTCATAGAGATAAACTAAAAAATAATTAATTAAATTACGGTACTTTCGATCGATCTGAAATTTTAATACAATGCATTATTAGGTGACACAAGTATGTGTGCAAAATTTCAGCTCGATAGGATCACGGGAAGTGGATCATTTTTTACTTTTGTTTTTCCGCCCGCCCGACCAAGATTGAGAGCGATCACGACAAAAACTCGGTGAAGTTAATATAAGGGATTTAATTAAACAACCCCGTAAAAACAAAGTTTTTGACTATAAATCTCTTATATATGAGACATAACTAAAAGTATTGATCATGTTCAAACATTTACAGACTGAAACTGCCTTAACTCCCCTTCGCTGTAAAACCGGTGAAAGAGGGAAGGGGGTGTGGACATCGATGGGTGGCGTGAACTCAAGTGGCACGGGGCGCCGAACAATAACAAACTGTGAAATTGAATTACCTATAGTTATATAGAGATAAACTAAAAGTGCATTTATTTAATTACATTTATTCGATCGATCTGAAATTTTGATACGATGCATTGTTAGGTGACACGAGTCTATGTGCAAAGTTTCAGCTCGATCGCATTACTGGAAGAGTGCCATTTTTTACTTTTGTTTTTCCGCCCACCCGACCAACCGACCGCGAGCCCAAAATAGATACGGCGGTGAAGTTAATATAAGGATTTAATAAAACAACCCTGTAAAAATAAAGTTTTTTACTATAAATCCCTGATATATGAGACCTAACTAAAAGTATTGATCATGTTCAAACGCGACAAACATTTGCAGACTGAATCTGCCTTAACACCCTTTGCTGTATAACCTGGGGGGAGGTCTAATCACATATCGCTGGCCCGCGCTCAGCATGAAACGTAAAATGTAAACAAAATCACGCCGGTACATCGATGGGTGGCCTCTATGGCGGATTAAGGGGGGGGCTGAACGGGCTAAAGCCAGGGGCCCCCGATGATTTAGGGGCCCCCAAATTTACTATATTTTATAAGAAAGATGGACAAATGTTTGCATGAATTCCTGAAAATATTATACATTAAATAAATTAATAAAAAAACTGATTTTATAGGCTCAACAAAGAGAAAATATTAAAGATTATTGTTTATATTTTTAAAATTTGCATCTTTCATCAGGCTCGTGTGGTCTTGAGGTAGAAAGTCGGCCTGCAGTGCAAGCGGTCACAGTCACGCGATCGATTCCCGGTGTGGGAATAAATGTTGTTGTTTTTTAAAATGTATTTTTACACTCAATATTAGGATACCGGCAAACAGTTATTTCGTCGTATTCCATTTTTTCATGAATAATCTTTTTGGCTGGGAAGGCGATCCTGTAGTACAGACAAAGTATGTTAAAGGAACGGATGAACTATTTAGTTACAAGTTACAGTCTTACGTTAGCTGCTGCAATCATTTTATTTAAAGGGACGCTGGCTTGATAGGGCCCCAGATTTTAATTGCAGCCAGGGGCCCCGTGCAGTCTTAATCCGCCCCTGGGTGGCGTCAACGCGTTTACTCAACTGGCACGTGAAAGAAAAACAATAACAAACTATGAAATTGAATTACATACGTTATATAGAGATAAACTAAAATTAGAATAATTTAATTACTGTACGTTCGATTGATCTGAAATTTTGATACGATGCATTGTTAGGTGACACGAGGCTATGTGCAAAGTTTCAGTTCGATAGCTTCACGGAAAGTGTGTCATTTTTTACTTTTATTTTTTCGCCCGCCCGCCTGCCCGACGACGAACGACAGACAGCTAGAGAGAGAGAGAGAGAGAGACAGACAGACAGACAGACAGACAGACAGACAGACAGACAGACAGACAGACAGACAGACAGACAGAGAGAGACGGCGATGAAGCTAATATAAGGAATTAAAAAACAAAGTTTTTGACTACAAATCCCTTATATATGAGACAGGACTAAAAGTATTGATTATGTTCAAACGCCATAAACATTTACAGAATGAAACTGAGTGAACTCGCCTGGGTAAAACACGAGATGTGATCATCGATGGCTGGTGTGAACTCAAGTGACACGTGGATGTAAACAATAGCAAACGGCTACAAATAGTTATATAGAGATAAACTAAAAATGTTTTAATTTAATTACGATACATTCGATCGATCTGAGATTTTGATACAATGTATTGTTAGGTAGCACAAGTCTATATACAAACATTCAGCTCGATAGCATCACGGGAAATGGGTTATTTTTTACTTTTGTTTTTCCGCCCGCCCGCCCGACCAAGAGATCACAACATAGAGAGAGAGAGAGAGAGCGAGACAGACAGAGAGACAAGACGGTGAAGTTAATATAAGGGATTTGAAAAGGTTGTTGAAGATAATACGCACCGCGACACTCTAGCACAAAAATTAATTCATCATAACGTTCTATTGTACTAGAATAGTTAGAGAGTTCGTTTCTTTTGAAGTATCTGTAAACAAATTAGGTTTAATGAACAGTTTGAGCGAGATGTGAAAGTGAAATTTTATGTTTTTCGTCTTTCTGGACTCATGTATACTTTAAAGCCACTAAGAAGTATTAACACACGTTTATGTCATGCAGTCCATTATTTTAAGATCATAATTTATTTAAAACGAGCAACAAAGCCCGTCCAAGGACGTTCCGCCACCGTTCGGTAGCATGTTGTAACTCCCCTCCAACAGCCGTCTCGACCGGCATTACATGTGCATCGCGTAAAAAATACTATTCATTATAGTTAAAACAAATAACTCGTAAAAACATAGCTTTTTGCTATAAAACCCTTTGACAACATGAGGATATATAGTAAAAAATGAATGAATCACTATTTAGACATTCTATTGGAGTTTTAGCTTTGTCAGAGAAGTTAAACTCATTTCTTAATTAGGAAATTTGTTTTGTTTACAATAAAATAATAATTAAAAAATAATTTATTTTATTACGATGTCTGATAGTCGGCAACTTTTTATCTAAAGTTAATCTACACAAGTATAGACAGAATCAGGTTTTTTATTTAATTTCTAAGTTGAATAATTACAGCAATACATGAATTGATTATTTTTAAATCCTTTATATTAACTCGTGGTGTCTGCGGCGGACCTTGCTTGCTTGCTTGCTTGCTTGCTTGTCGCCAAAACTTTTGATCGATTTTTAACCCACTTGCTCGCAAGATAGCGAGCTGAAATTTTGCAGGCAGTTTCGTACCGATGATAAAAACAATGTATCAAAATTTCAGATCGATCGCATGTACCGTAATTAAATTATTGATTTTTTAGATTATTTTTTTTATTCCTATGTATCATGCTATTTTTTGAGATAGAGCGTCGCGGTGCGTATTATATTGAACAACCTTTCTGTCGCGCAATAAGGTGCGTATTTTATTGACAGCTCTTTTTATAAACATATTCCTGATCGGTGCGTATTATATTAAACATGTTTTACGACACAACTTCAATTTTGTATTTCTGGATGGTCTGGCGCTGCGTATTATAATGAACATTCTTTTAGTTACTTCTCGTACATAAAGGATTTATAGTCAAAAACTTGGTTTTTTACGGGTTTTTCTTATTTAAATCCTTTATATTAACTCGTGGTGTCTGCGGCCGACCTTGCTTGCTTGCTTGCTTGTCGCCAAAACTTTTGATCGATTTTAACCCACTTGCTCGCAAGATAGCGAGCTGAAATTTTGCAGGTAGTTTCGTACCGATGATAAAAACAATGTATCAAAATTTAAGATCGATCGCATGTACCGTAATTAAATTATTGATTTTTTAGATTATTTTATTTATTCCTATGTATCATGCTATTTTTTGAGATAGAGCGTCGCGGTGCGTATTATATTGAACAACCTTTCTGTCGCGCAATAAGGTGCGTATTTTACTGACAACACTTTTTATAAACCTATTCCTGATCGGTGCGCATTATATTAAACACGTTTTACCACACAACTGCAATTTTGTATTTTTGGATGGTCTTGCGCTGCGTATTATAATGAACATTCTTTTAGTTACGTCTCATACATAAAGGATTTATAGTCAAAAACTTGGTTTTTTATGGGTTTTTTTATTTAAAAAAATAATTTAAGCGCGATAGGGACTATAGTTGTAACCTTTCAAACGCTTGCGAACATTTATTTCGTGTACCTCGCTTATTAATCAAATCATTATGTTTAATTATTTTGAATATGATAATAAAGATTATTTTAAATTATTGAATTAAATTATGCATGAATGTTTTGCTTGTTTGTTTGTTGTTGTTTTGTTTGTTTGTTGTTGTTTTTTCTCTCCTCTCATATATTTTAAATGTTACTGGCAACAACGGTTTAGGCCTATACTTCATTTTGTTTTTGAAATAAACATATCATGGCACCATTCCCTTTTTTTAATAAAAAAAATGCAAAATAATTTAAAGAAATGGACGACTAAAAGTGTTGGAAACTTCGTTTGACTTCCCCAATGTTGCTTGTCGTATTTCCGAACCTTTATCTGTAGCTCGGTTTGCCTTTGCTGCGTCTTAAGACATTCAAAAGAAACCTTTTTTCCAGTAGTGCAAATTATTTTTATTTTTTAAATCAGTGCAATTCATTTTTATATGTGTTACTCTAAAACAGTACTGTCATCCTTCGCCAATGTTGGATTGCCCGCTTTCCATGCATTCATCTATTGTTATGAAGCACGAATTGTGTTCCGTTTAATCTACATTCAAAAGAACCTTGAACTCATGGCGCCCTATTATTTTATTTTAAACCAGCCGTATTTCTTTTTAAAGGCTTAAATATAAATGAGTAGCACAAAGTTGCGAATAATGGCAACATTATTGGATTGGCCAATCTTTACAGAGTTGACGAATCGGATTTCGCAACATTAAAAACACGCTTTTTGGTCACTATAACATAAACTCCAAAACGACTAGAGCACAAACTTTGTCAACCATGGAAGACCAACTGTATGATCAGCTTTTACAATTCTACTCTACAACGAAAGTTAAGTACCCCCAGTGGATCCATGACTAACCTTCATAGAAACGGTCAAATGCCAAGTCACAATTTAGACAAACTGCAAAGCCTTTTGAAGCAAAAGAAGGGATTCTTTACCATGTTGAAAAGGAAGTTCTCAATGATATTCGCCTACCAAATATCCCGAAGAAGTTTCATGTCAACCCAAATTTTGGTGGCCATTTTGGAAGAGTTAAGACAGCCACAATCTCTGAACGTTGTTATTGGAAAAGAATGAAGAATGACGTTAACAAATATATCAAAGCCTGTCAAAAATGTTTTGTCCTAAAGCCAAAAACCAGCAAGAAGACACCACCACTGAACAATATACCAGTGCATACCACATATGTACATGCCTCAACCAGGTGCACTCCTTTTGAAATTATGTATGGAAGAAAATCCAAGCTGCCTACGGATCTCAGGTCTGCATAAGATGGAAAAGTTTTACCATTAACTTATTTGGACAATGTCAACGCCGATGTGCTGAACACACTTACAGCAGTTCAGAAAATGCTAAATCTAACCGTGAGTACCAATATCCACCCAGTCCAGTCACATCAAGAGTGTAACTTTGATCGCAGAAATACAAGCAACCAATAAATAACTAATGATTCCATAGTTTATATAATCCTTAACGAAAAGAAGAAAAACGTTGATTTCATAATTAATTGCATAGACAGTAACATATGATCTTGAATCGTTGAAATTATGTAAGATTATTTCATATTTTATAAACGAGACAACAACATCATCATTTTCAAATAAAATGCAATGCTCTTTTCATTCATCGTAAAATAATGTTTAATTATTATTTTATTTTAATTAAAACAATTTTGCTACTGAAGAAAAGAGTTAAATTTCTCTGACAGAGATAAAACATGAAGAGAAAGTCAAAAACAGTCAATCATCAATTTTTTACTATATATCCCCATGTTGTCAAAGGGGTATATTCTGGCCTGTTACACCGGCATAATTCTTACTAAGACAAGAAGAGTGAAAATACATTGAGGGGGATGACTCAGCACCTACCAGTTTGTTACGTCTAATCGTACAACTGAAGCTAGCACATGCACACCGCGCATGTTGATGCCCGTACGTGCATACACACTACACGCACAGAAGCCGGCTAGTCACACACCGTGATCGCCGACGTCACCTTCACCATAGGTGAGACAGCCAACACAGCAGCAGTGAACTGAACGCACCAGCTCGTGGAACACTTGCAGAAAAAAACTACACACTCCAGCACTGAAGGAGCCCGGTGTAGGACAGAGCTACCCACAGCGGACCGCTTCATTACACACAGCAGCAGCGAACAGAACACGCCGACACCATTACATTTGAGTACCCATCCAGTAAACATTAGGTCACGTGGCATAACCCTGATGATGATAAAGTTAAGCCAAAAAGGGGACAATTAATTTTTAGTATCAATATTCCCACTAGGAACTAGTTTCCGCAATTGTACAAAATTGTATATTAAAATTTCATTGTGTTGAATTGTACACCCCTTTAGTTTGTTGATTATCGTATACGAGGAGATCACTAAAGTTGTACGTTGTGAGCGGGAAGGTCGTAAGTTCAATATAATACCCCTAGACAACTCGCAAAACGGAAATATCCATCTTTATCTCCACAACGTATAAAATGGGGGCACGTCCGGGATGGTAGGATTGTGCTAATGATCTCTCGCATTCGATATAGCTTAACCCAATTAAAACCTATAAATAATCATCAGCTTGCCTTAACTTATGTTTACTTGGTATATAATTAGTAATTTAATTAGTCAATTGAGTTTGTATTAATATTTGTAATTAAGCATTATTATTAGCAACATCCGATTGCATTACTAGGATACATAGTTAGAGTTCCCTTATCGGAACTGTGTTTGGTGGAAAAATAAGATAATATGGCAGAATAGGCCAAGGCCGAGGTCAAGGTCGAAGCACGCTGGGAAGGCGAATCTCTTGGACTAGAGGGAGCTGAACTGGTACGGTACATAAACAGGGAAGTAGACTTGTTTATAGCGAGAGATAAAGAAGAAACAGAGCTGGAGATGGCCAAGGAGAAGGCAGAGCGGGAGATGACCAAGGAGAAGGCAGACAGGGAACATGCCCTAAGGCTATTAGAGCTAGAAATAGAAAAGGAGAAGGTGCAGAAGGAGAAAACGAACGTCCCAGGAAGCAATCTTGTCAAGATTCCAGGACTGGCCAAATCCACCACTCGTTGCTATTCCCATTGGATCCGTTTGATGAAAAGGTAGAATCGATTGAGGTGTACCTCGATTGATTCGAGCAACTCGCACTGATGTACGAGCTCCCAGAGGATAGATGGAATCTACGCTTGTCCCACGCCCTGAATGGAAAAGCGTACGAGGTATACTCCAAGTTGTCTGAGGAAGATTCCAAGAATTACATGGCTCTGCGATCAGCACTTCTCACGAGGTACGAACTGACTGCACCCAAGTACCGGAAGAAATTCAGGACTGCTCGACTAGAACAATCTGAAACGTATAGTCAGCTCCTAGAGCGGCTAACGAAGTATCTCAATAAGTGGCGCACCCTGGGAAAGTACCCTGAAACTTATCAGGGCGTCAAATGAAGGAATGCATGACGCCTGACCTCCGCATTTTTGTCGAGGAAAACGGTGCAACATGCATGGACAGATTGAAGGAATTGGCGGACAGGTACATGATGGCCCACCGAGAGGGAAATGAGCCTTTTAGACAGAAGCCTACCGGCCATCCTAGGAATGACCACGTGACGAGGGAAGAAAGGGGTACAGGACAAAATCCCCCGAATAACTACAAAGGATCAGCGAACTATAAGAATGGAACGTTCACCCAATCAGCCTCACCGCCAAGGAGGAACCGCACTTGGTGCGAGTTTCATGGGACTTCCTCTCACTCCAGCAAAGATTGCAGGAGGAGGAACGCCCAGACCGCCAACGCACTGACCATCACTCCCAAGCCGTCTCTACACGTGATAGGAGCAGTGTTGGATAGCCGCACGCCTGAGGGCGCTGTCACTTTTATGTCACCCGCATGTGAAAAAGTCCTGGTTAATGGCAAACCGGCCATGTGCCTGATCGACACTGGATGTTCATATGACGCCATCGTCAACCAATCTTTAGCCAAGCCAGAAGACATGACTGGCGAGACTATGGAAATTTGGACAATCGGACGGAACACCCCTCCGAGAACGCTACCCGTGGCCCACATCCACGTGGAAACAAGCTACGTACGGGGAAATACTCGAGCAGCAGTAATGGACGACTCTGTGTACGATCTTGTCTTGGGTTGGAGATACGTGTACTTAGGGAAGCCGAGGTACCCAGTCACCATGGCTCCCGTCATCACCAGAGCGAGGGCTCAAGAAACGGATGGTGTAGATGAGTCCATTAGCACACTCCAGGAAATGAAAGCAGTGTAAAGGCGGGACCCATCCCTCTCCAAATGGATTGCTCTTGCAGAAGGGGAGAAACCTCAAAAGGGGAAACATGAGTTATTTATGAAGACTGGCCTGTTGTATCGCCGACCTAAGAAGTGAGATGGTAGGAAAAGCCAGTTCATCGTTCCAATGGAGCACCGGAAGGAAGTGCTAAAGATAGGTCATGATGCCACAATGAGCGGACACCAAGGTCAGGGTGGCACCATGCATGAAATCTGCCACTATTACCATTTGCCTGGAATAACCCAGGATATCAAGAGATACGTAGCCTCTTGTCCCGAGTGCCAGAGGAGGTCACCCAAGAGTCAGGTGCCACTTGTGCCTCTAGGCAAGGCACCTTTGATTGACACGCCCTTCAAACGGGTATCTGTAGCCATCTTAGGACCTCTTCCAAGGACGAGGAAAAGAAATGCCTACAACTTGTGCGTGGTATGCCAAGCTTCGTGGTGGGCAGAAGCCGCAGCTTTGCCATCCATCGACACCAGACATGTGGCCGAGGCATTATTCAACATATTTACCCGGATAGGCTTCCCTGAAGCTATCTTAACGTACAACGGCTCCAAATTCACAGGGAAGTTAATGTCTGAAGTATACAAGACATTCAATGCCACCCATCTCAAGTCATCCGTCTATCACCCTAAGGCGAACGGACTGGTAAAAGGTTCAATGCCACATTATTAGCAATGCTCAAGAGGCTATCAGAAGGACGTCCAAATTGAGTGGGATGAATATTTGCCAGCCGCCTTATTCGCGTATCGAGAGGTACCCCAAGCCAGTCAGCGGGCTACCCGCAGCATGAGATAATCTTTGGGTCTCAGCCGTGGGGTCCCTTGGAGTTATTAAGGCAAAGCTGGACTAAATAAGAAATGGAGGAGGAAGCCGCACAGTATCCAAATACGTACAAGAGTTAAGAGAGAGGCTGCAAGTAGTACGAACCCTGGCGCTGGACAATTTAAAGGGAGCATGCCAGCGTCAGGAGAAGAATTACAACCGCAGAGCCAATGAAAGAGAACTGCAGATTGGGGACAAAGTGTTATTACTTCTGCAGAAGAACACCAATAAACTCGAAGTGTGTTGGCACGGACCCTTCAAGGTCACCCAGAAGGTAGCTGACACTAATTATAAAGTGAGAGTGGGAAACAAAGAGAAGCTGTACCACATAAACTTGCTAAAGAGATACTTAGAGAGGGAGAATGTTGGTCAAGAATTGGTTGCCATCGCTATAGCCGAGGATAGTGGAGTGACAAAGGGATTGACCGAATACCCCGTACATCAAAAGGAAGGAGTGAGAGATGTCACTGTATTCCGGAGTTAAGCCCCGAGCAACAAGGAGAGGTAACCACACTATTAGAACAGTACCCCGAGGTCTTAACTGATCGACCTGGGAGGACCAACCTGGAGGTTTTCAAGATGAAACTAGTCGACGATCGCCCCATAAGTGTAAAACCTTATCCAGTTCCCCATGCTAAGGCTGGGATAATTGAGGAGGAAATCAAGGAATTACTCAAGATGGGATCATTGCTCCTTCCACATCACCTTACACCGGGAAGGTCATACGTTCAATATAATACCCCTAGACAACTCGCCAAACGGAAATATCCATCTTTATCGCCACAGCCACTTCAGTTCACGCGTTGACGCCGACCATCGATGTTCACAGCCCCTACAGTCCCTGCGCCCGGTTTTAAAACTAGGGGATATCATTCTGTTTCAGTCTTTATAGTGAGTGTCTAATAATTGGGATAGGTCGGATAATTGGGATAAGTCGATAATTGGGATAAGTCGATAATTGGGATAAGTCGATAATTGGGATAAGTCGATAATTGGGATAAGTCGATAATTGGGATAAGTCGATAATTGGGATAAGTCGATAATTGGGATAAGTCGATAATTGGGATAAGTCGATAATTGGGATAAGTCGATAATTGGGATAAGTCGATAATTGGGATAAGTCGATAATTGGGATAAGTCGATAATTGGGATCAGTTCGCTCCAAATATTCGAATCGTTTAGAACTGATCTAACCCCAGAACATGAACTAACCCCAGAACATGAACTAACCCCAGAACATGAACTAACCCCAGAACATGAACTAACCCCAGAACATGAACTAACCCCAGAACATGAACTAACCCCAGAACATGAACTAACCCCAGAACATGAACTAACCCCAGAACATGAACTAACCCCAGAACATGAACTAACCCCAGAACATGAACTAACCCCAGAACATGAACTAACCCCAGAACATGAACTAACCCCAGAACATGAACTAACCCCAGAACATGAACTAACCCCAGAACATGAACTAACCCCAGAACATGAACTAACCCCAGAACATGAACTAACCCCAGAACATGAACTAACCCCAGAACATGAACTAACCCCAGAACATGAACTAACCCCAGAACATGAACTAACCCCAGAACATGAACTAACCCCAGAACATGAACTAACCCCAGAACATGAACTAACCCCAGAACATGAACTAACCCCAGAACATGAACTAACCCCAGAACATGAACTAACCCCAGAACATGAACTAACCCCAGAACATGAACTAACCCCAGAACATGAACTAACCCCAGAACATCTAGTCTTATATTAACTTGCTTTGTAAGTTTAATCGGACTATCCCTAATTGGTCTATTTTTAATATCCCAAAGTTGAACCCCTTCCCGTTATCCAATCATTCTGAAAATTGGCACACATGTTCAATTTCGGTGATAGTATTTTTGTGAATTTTTGCGGACTTTTTCCATGTCTAGATTTAATTTAATTACATATTTAAATCCCTTATATTAACTTGCTTTGTAAGTTTAATCGGACCATCCGACCGACCGAACCGACTATTTGTTTATAATTCTTTCACGTGCCACTTAGTCTATCAATATCTATGCTAGCAAGCACCCTAGTCTTATAGTCATGGCGAAAACGAGATAATCGATTTCACCTACGATTTAACGTTCCTGTCTCATTTTAAACTTTTACATTTTCATAAATTTGGAACTAAAGGCCTCTTCTGACTGTAAATTTCAAATTTTAAATTTATTTCCTACTTTTTATGGCATTTCTAAAATAAGACTAGTTTTTAAAATGAGGTTTTAAAAATATTTTTTATTACTGTAATAGTTCAACTGTAAATTAACCCCGGAAATGAAGACACCGTTTCGTGGTCTGTGTAACAACTCACGTTAATTGTATTTGCTCATGTGTTTGACATTTATTGACTGCGAGTTCATCTAACACTAAACGCTCTCAGCCTCCGAACGCAGTCATTCGAGTCACATGCTCAAACATTGTCATCACAACAAATACGTCTGTTACATTTACATCACCTTCTGGTTACGTAACAGTTACACAGTGGCGTAGCGAGGGGGGGGGCAGGGGGACATATGTCCCCAGGCGCCACGTTAGGGGGCGCCAAAATGAATATT